>PVIY010013336.1:0-59481 GCA_004026745.1 Myrmecophaga tridactyla | reverse complement strand
GTATAATCTTTTTTTCTCTATTATCGTTTTATTTCTTTTTCTGATGTCTTTTTATTTCTTTTTCTAAATCGATGCAAATGTTCTAAGAAATGATGAATATGCAACTATGTGATAATATTAAGAATTACTGATTGTATATGTAGAATGGAATGATATATTAATGTTCTTTTGTTAAATTTTTTAATTAATAAAAAAGTTTAAAAAAAAAACCTATAGGGGAAAAACCTTAATTGCTTTTCCTTAGCTATGGGTGATTAGCTAGTAATCCTTGGAATTCATTGGCTTTCCATTGAAGCATTTTCATGTGTCCATTGTTAAATGGCGTTTTTCTCTCATATTGGTTCTGCTCCTCATTATAAGGTCAACAGTCATATTATATTAATTTCAGGCAGAAAAAAAGGCACATTATGAAAATTGGAATAGAGTTAGAGGTAATCATAGTTTTTGCTCCAAGAGGTATAGGGGCCAAAAGACATTGGAAACATTATTTACAGATTGAAAATAAAGGCTGCCTACACAAAAGTCTATATTCTATCTATATTGTATATTTGTGCAATAGATTGTATTTTAGAGCAGTTTTTCATTTACAAAATATTGAAAAGAGAATTTTAATCTATACCCCATCTGCCCATTCCTTACACAGTTTCCCCTTTTATTAACATCTTTAATTAGTGCAGTGCATTTTTTAGAATTGATAAATTGATATCACTGCATTATTTTAAATTAAGGTTCATAGTTTTCATTAGGATTCAGTCTTTGTGTTGTACCATTCTACATTTTTTTTACATGTGCATAGTGTAAAGTATCCACTATTCAAATATCATGGAAAATTGTTTCACTGACATAAAATCTTCTGGATCCCACCTATTCATCCTTCTCTTCCTCCATCCTTCAAATTGTTGGTTACCATGATCTTTTTACTGCCTCTAGGGTTTTACCTTTTCAAAATGCCGTATATTTTAGAAACAAACAGTATATAGACTTTTCAGAATGGTTTCTTTCACTCAACAATAAGTATGTAAGAGTCCTCCATGTATTTTTGTGGTTGTATAATTCATTTCTTATTACCAGCATTCCATTGATTGGACTAACAAATTTGTCCTGTTGTTTACTCTTTCACTTATACCATGTTGTTTTGATTACCACAGCTTTGTAGTAAGTCTTGAAGTCAACTGTGTCAGCTTGTATCAGTCTCCTAACTTTGTTGTTTTTTTCTCTCCTCCCCAATTCTATTGCCAATTGTTGTGCTCACTCAGCTAGGATGGATAGCAGGGAGCCAATGGAGATTCTTAGACTGAATAAATTCTGAGTGTTTAAGCTAACACCAAAATTGAGACAAGTCTTCTATGTTCCTTCACTAGTGAATAGCATGTAATATTCTAGGATTTTGGGGTGGATATAGGACATGATTCTATTTTAAGTCCCTGATCATAAAAGCCTTTTGCTCTAAAATTGAGGTAAAAGGCAGCCTTTATCCATAACTATCCTTGAAATAAGTATGATGGTTTGAAGCTATTAGGTACCCCAGAAAAGGCCATGTTTTTTAATCCATTCCTGCAGATGCAGACCTTTTGTGGGTGGAACCTTTTGATTAGGTTATTTCAGTTGACATGTGACCCACCTCATTTAGAGTGGGTCTTAATCCTTGTCCTGGAATGCTTTTTGAAAGGAGAAAATACATAAAAAGCCTAGATAACTCAGAGAAGTTGAGAGACAAGGACACACCCACAGAAACTGAAAGAGGAGGCCACTGAAGCCAGAAGATGAAAGCAATGAAAACCAGGAAAGAACTGCCAGCAGACACTGGCAAGGTAACTTTTCATATCACAGAGATATCCTAGATGCCAGCAGCCCTTCTTCAGAGAAGATATTGTCCAGTTTATGCTTTAATTTGGACATTTTCATAGCCTTAGAACTGTAAATTTTTAAGATAAGAACTCCCCCTTGTAAAAAAACAACACTTTTCAGGTATACTGCATTTCAGAAGTTTTAGCAAACCAAATTTGTAGCATAGCATGGTATACTATAAACTTTATCCAAATAAATTCTCTCTAGTCCACACTCATCTGTCCCCTTTATTCCATTGTTATGGGCCAAGTATATAGTGAGTTCTTTAAATTACATTTTTCTAACTCTTATTTTGCAAGTCCTCCAAAGTGGTCTGCTTCATACCTCTATTTATTATCTGATATCTATTGTCTTCATGCTTCCCCTGAAAATAAATATGTGGGTCCATTTATATATATAAATATATATATATTTATATATATATACATTAAATAAACCTCAGTATATTTCAAATTTAAAACCTCTATACAGTTGTTTTTGCATTAAAATTATTTCCAATAATTTCCATGTTGATTTCAATTATATTACTGTCAAAATTTTCCTTGTATTTCTACTGACAAATTGTTCCCTGCTCTGCCCTGCTGGATTTCCTATTTCTTTACTTCTTTACACTGGAATGTATACTGTGTTTACCCTATGCCCATTCTGTGTTGGGTGTGTGGGGAAAGGATAAATGACCTCATTAGTTCAGAGGTCTTTAGATCACAAGACACCAGTCTTGAGGAGCTTCATCCCAGGACATAATTTAGATGAGGAAATTCTGGACTTTGAGCTGATGGCGTAAAAGGCTAAGACTTTGGCATGGTTTGTAAAGAGGTAAGTGTATTTTGCAAGAGGGAGGAATGTAAATAAATACTTTTGGAAGGGAGAGGTACCACCTGTAATTAATCTTAGTTTGCCAGGTGCTATGGTAATTATCAAACAATGGTTGGCTTAAAGATTAGGAATTTACCATCTCATGATTTTGGAGGCTAGAAGTTAAAAATCAAGGTCTCAACAGCCTAGGCTTTCTCATAAAGTATGTTGCATTCTGGTGTTAGCTTGCTACAATCCTTAGGGTTCCTTGGGTTGCATTTCTTCCTCTGTCACAGGCAGTCTGTCTCCTTCCTCTTGTGACTTTCTCTGACCGTGTGAATTTCCTTTGCTATATAAGATCTCCAGTCACATAGATTAACGTCCACACTGATTCAATTTGACTTCATCTAAACAGGATCTTTAAAGACCCCATTCAAAAATGAGTCCACACCTTAGTAATAATAACATCTTCAAAGGTTCTATTATCAAATGGGTTCACACCCACAGAAAGTTCTAAATGAAGACTTGAACATGTCCTTTGAGGGATGCATGATTGAATCCCCAACATAGTTTTACAGTGTGTCCTCATTTTTAAAAATTCTTCCCTCAAAAGTTGAAACCTCGTTCTCCTCCCCTTCCATATGGGTTGGGCTTAATGATTCATTTCTAATTAGTAGAATATGGCTTAAGTTATGGTGTGCGATTTCCATGCCTGGGATATAAAAGGCATTGTGCCTTCCTCCTTTCTCTTTCACTCTTAGATCAACTACCCAAGCAGCTTTGTGGAGAGGTCCACATAGTGAGGATGCAGGTTGGTCTGCTGACAACTGACATGCACTTGCCAGGAATATGAGCTATCTTAGATGTGGCTCTTCCAACCCCAAGTGAAGCCACTAAATAATTACAGCCCTGGTTGGCATCTCAACCACATCCTCCTGAGAGACTCTGGAACAAAATATCCTTCAAAGCATTTCCAAAATTCCTAAACCAGAGAAATTGCATGAAAAAATAAATGTGTAATGATCTGTGATGCTAAATATTGAAGTCATTTGTAACACCCATATAGATAACTAATATAATTAATTTAAAAGCATGTAAAGCATCTTAAATAATCTCTAACCTTCCATTTATTATATAATTTTGTAAATTAAAATGAACCAATTAAAATGGCTCCTGATTATTTTGACCCCCTCAAAAGTCACAAAATATTTTTTTACTAAGTTTTCTTACTTTTCAGGGCAATATTATTTTCATAGGGTCACTAAAAATCTGCCCTTCTGTTTGCCAAGATATTGGCAAAATTATTGGACAAGTCATTTGTTTTTCCAAGGCCATATATGTAGTATCATATTTAAGAATCACTGTCATCTAATTTTTGAAGTTATTCTATACCTACGGCTCTTGATTTGCAAACCAAACTCAAGGAGCTATTAACATATAGCTAATACTTCTATTTCCCTAAGAAAATAACTAGTCCAAACCTAGTGAGACCAGCCACACAACAAAAGCAGATTTTGTTTTGTCAAGAATAATCTTTGGAGATTATTTATGATCACAGGGGGAGATTGTTATGAAAATCATTTGAAACTTGGAAATAAGGCAAACTAGTAGGCAGCATTTCCTTTCAATTTCACATGGTTGCAAAGGTCACCCAAGGATTTCCAAGACAAGAGGTCAGCAAACTACCTCCTAGGAGCTAAATCTGCTCCTTAGACTACATTTGTATAGCCCTTGGGCAAAGGATATGTTTTATATATTAAAAGGGTTTTAAAAACAAAAAACAAAGAATAATATTTTGACAGAGATCTTACTTTGCCTGCAAAGCCTGAAATATTTAGTCCTGATCCTTTATGGACAATGTTTGTCAACCTCAGTTCAAGCAGAAAGTACTAAATTCATCTCATTGTTTACCATTGGCCAAAGCCTCCAGTCTTAGTGAAGTAACACAATAAGGTAACTGGTACATTATTTTTGTTGCTGTTATGCAAATACTTTCTGTTTCTGCTGGTACCTCCAACAATTATGGCTGTCAGACATTAAATAATTTAGAACAGCCAGCAATCTCATCCTAACATGTCTTTATTAAATTGCCTATAATATCTCAGCATCTCAAATGCTCTTTGAATTGCCCATAATATCTTACTGGGTTCCCCCTTTGATTATGAGTTAAATAAAAAATTGTACACATTTACATTTGCCTGAAAATCATGAACTCATCATTTTGAACATTTTACTTTATACTTTACTTTTTATATTTACAATTTGAAGTTCTGATATGCAGCTTATGCCTTAGACTACAAAAGGTCTTGAGGTATCCAACCTCTGGCCAAAAGACACTATTTATGTTCATTCAGAACTAACCATAAGCCATTACAAAGGCTTCAACTTTCAGGCCGCATGCAGGAAAATGCCCTACCTATATCAGACTCGGTGCACAACCACTGCATTGCAGTCTCTGAAGGAAATTGCAGTCAAGGACTCAGACAAGTCAGGCTTTTACAAATATCTGCATTCTCAGCTTGAGGTCTTCCCTAAGTGCCTCTGCTGAGAACCCCTTATAAGAGAAAGAGGGAAAGCCTTAAAGATGCTTTTCTCCACTCTGAGTCACTACTCAGTTCTATTCCACTCCTAGTCTTCTCCCTCCTGTTTCCCACTGTCCCCAGCTTCTGAGTTCATAAAATGGCAGGAGCCTTTTTGGGAGGATTTCCTCTGCAGTGAGACAATGTATCACTGAGGGTCCTTCTAACCATCTTCCAACAGTACCACTCCATGGGAATTAATCGAACTATAGGAATGCTGGCATTTTCTCCAGTTTAGACTCCTGCTTATACAACATTATAAAAGATTAAAGACTTGACTGTTACTTTCCTTTTGAATGTGTTGTCTTTATTGGATATTTTTGACACTTATAAACTCAACACAGTTTTTTTTTTTTTAGCACAGCTCAGCTCCTGACAGTAATAAGTAACCTATATTTATCATTAAATCTACAAAATCACTGAAGACACACCTATGATGGAAGGTTAAAGTGTATGCTACATACACCAGAAGGACAGCATCAATGTACATGATCTTTAAAACATAGTTTCTGCTTTATCTTAGTATCTTTTAATTGAAACACTGTTTTAAAACTAGAATAATCCAGTTTAATTTACTATTTCTAAGGTAAATACTCAGGTCATTTTTCAGAGTTGAAAAGAGATATTGAAAATACACATGTGTGGGATAGAGGAGAGAGTGTGCTGGTTTGAAAAGATGTATGTACCCTAGAAAAGCCATGTTTTCATCCTAATCCCATTTTGTAAAGGCAGCCATTTCTTCTAATCTCTATTCAGTACTATGTGTTTGAAAATTTAATTAGATTATCTCCCTGGAGATGTGACTCAGTCAAAAGTGGTTGTTAAACTGGATTAGGTGGAGACATGTCTCCACTCTTTCCAGGTGGGTCTTGATTACTTTGCTGAAATCCTATAAAAGAGGAAACATTTTGAAGAAAGGAGGACATTCAGATAGTACAGAACAATGACATAGCCACTAGAAGCAGAGAGTCCTCCAGCCAGCGACCTCTGGAGATGAAGAAGGAAAATGCCTCCCGGGGAGCTTCTTGAAACAGGAAACCAGGAGAGAAAGCTAGCAGAAGAAGCTGTGTTCCCCATGTGTTTCTCCTTCCAGCCCAGAGAGAAACCCTGACTGTGTTTGTCATGTGCCTTCTCATGTGAGAGAGAGAGAAACCCTGAACTTCATCAGCCTTCCTGAACCAAGGTATCTTTCCCTGGATGCCTTTGATTGGACATTTCTATAGACTTGTTTTAATTGAGATATTTTCTTGGCCTTAGAACTGTAAATTTGCAATTTAATAAATTCACCTTTTTTAAAGTCATTCCGTTTCTGGTATATTGCATTCTGGCAGCTAACAACTAGAACAGAGAGAATATTAGCTATAAAGTAGAAGTTGAAAGAATGGCACTAAAAAAGAGCTTGGGAAGTTGCCAGGCACATATATTCATCCTCAATGATTTTCTCTTTCAAATGTCTGGGATGGTGACAGAGCACATATTGTTAATCGGTTTGAGTGACTGTTTTGAACTTAATATGCAGATTTACTTAGATAACAGTATGCATTGAAGTTTTAAGCAATGAGGAAATTGAATGCTAATTGTTCCTTGATAGCTGAAAAAAAAGGAATTAACAGTTTAGTCCATGACTCTTCTCTGCAGGATAACATAAAACCTAAACTACCATTTTCTTTTTTCTTTTAAGTAAGTAACCCTTACATGGATTGGCATAAAATAAAGCACTTGCACACAGTATTATTAACTTTAATCAAACAATAAAACTTTAAAACTTAGAATCAGCTTCCAGGACATTTAGATTTTTTCACTATACAAACATCTTCTGGTAACAGTTTCCATTGTAATCGTATTTTACACACACAAACAGTATTCTCACATCTTTCTTTGTCTTTTTATCTCACTTAATTTATTTTTTTAAATTAAAGTGATTATTTTGTGACCAATTACTCTAGGATCTCCTTAAGGCGAATGGATTTTTAATATCAGTATTGTTGCAATATACTTTTCCTGTATCAGATTCAAAAATGTAATACTAAAGAGTACAAATCAAATATATTGAGACCAAATAAAGTAATTTTCTTGATTTCTATCATGAATTGTATCCAAATAAGTTGAGAAAAATATGGCAGTCAACAGAAATATCTCCCTCTGAAAATGAACACTCAGAATAACTCAATATTATAATACATCAACATCTTTCTGGATTCTACAATCATTTTCTAAAATATGCTTATTATATAAAAAAAAGTTTAGTTTACACAATCTGTATAAATTTTTTCTGGTATTTAAAAATATAAAAATATTTTTAATATTTTTTAATATATATATTAATATATAAATATATATATATAAATAAATATATATATTAAATATAAAATATATTTAATATATATTTTTGAAACTGCCTATAGTGCTGTTTTATGTTTGCTACTGGGAATAAAAGGTAAATATAAATAAAATTATATTCAGGCAAAGTAAAAAAAAAGAGGAGTGCAATGTTTTAATGAGAAAAAGAAGAATAGCAAAATAAGAAAATAATAACTGAATTAAATCAACACATTATTCTACCTATTATTTGAAGGATTGTCAATATAAAAATGAAATATTGAAATTCATACAGGTATTTGAAATTTTTTATGGGTGCTTCAAACTTTTTAAAGATGCAGGGGCTAAATAAATATTTTTATCTGATGTATAGTCTACATCTACACTGCAAAATTGAACTAAAGGGGATGAAGATTATGGGGAGATGTCAAAATACGAAGCTCCAGGAATCAGTTCCTTTACCAAAACAACTCATTGAATGAACAGAAACTATCTGAATCAACTAATTTGAAATTCTAGAGTCTACTGGACACTGTGCAGCATCCAGGGAAAAGCTGGAGGGAGAACCTAGTGAATTGTGGTCAATATCAGTGAATTTTTCCCTCCCTCCAGGGGCTACCATTTCCCATCTCCCACCCCTTGGCAGGCAGCAGGATTCTGGGGCAATTTGTTAGTGCCAGGGTGAGTATAAGAACTTAGTTCTCCAAAGCTAATGCTGTGTGATTTGATCACTGATCGCTGCTTTGGATCAACTACTTCAGATTTCTGGGGAGCCCATCATGAGAGCTCTCATTGTTCCAGCCCATCTCAGACAAAAGTAGTAGAGGAGTCTTAAAGAGGCAGTGCTTTTGTTTTTGTTGTTGTATTTTCCTTTCTCTCTCTTTTCTGTTTCCATTCTCTGTTTGGGAGCATTTGAAAAAGTGTTACAGATTAATGACTGCAGCCCTCAAAATAACAACAGCAAAAAAAACCAAACAAACAAACAAAAAAAACACCACCACCTAACAATCCTAGAGGAGTGGGAAAACTAGTTTTCTACAATAAAGTTATAAAAAAATAATACTCAGAAAGGACAGATCTCAAAAAAAAAAAATTACAAAATGACAGAAAGAAATAGGAAAATATGACCAATTCACAGGAAAAAGGAAAATTTGCCAGAAACCATCCTGGAGAAAGCTCATACATTGGAATATTAGTCAAAGATTTTAAAGCAACTGTCTTATATATGGTCAATGAGCTAAATGAATCCATATCCAAAGAACTAAAGGAAATTAGAAAAATATCTGAACAAAATAAAGACAAGGAAATTATAAAAGGAAGCAAACAAATTTTGGAGCTGCAGGGCGGCTGCCGTGGCTCAGCAGGCAGAGCTCCAACCTGCCGTGCTGGAGGTCTGGAGTTCGATCCCTGGTGCCTCCTGCCCATATGCAAATTAAAAAAAGATTTTTTTTGGAGCTGCAAAGCACAGTAATTAAAATGAAAAACTCACTAGATTGATTCAACAGCAGATTTGGACAGGCAGAAGAAATGATCAGAGAAAGACAATATGACTGAAATAATCCTATGAGAAGCAGAAAGAACAAGTAATGGAGAAAAAGTCTGAGGGACCTGTGAAACACCATTAGTATACCAATACTCACATCATTGCAGTCCCAGAAGATATGATAGAGAGAAAGATGCAGAAAAAATGTTTGAAGAAATATTGGCAAAATTTCCCAAATCTGATGAAAGATACACATCCAGGAACCTTAACAAACTTTATACAAGATACACTCTAAGATATCAGATATCTGCACTAAGATATACTCTAGAAAAAATTTCAAAATCCAAAGTCAAAAAGAGGATTTTGAAAACAACCAGAGAGAAGTGACTCACAAGGAATCACAGTGGATTTCTCATGAGAAATCATGGAAGCCAGAAGGCAGTGGAATGGCATATTTAATGTATTTAAAGAAAAAAACTATCAACCAAGAATTCTATATCCAACAAACATATTTTTTAAAAATCAAAGAGAAATTGAGACATTTGCAAATAAAAACAAAAACTGAAAAGAATTCATTATCAGAATACCTGCCCTACAAGAAATGCTAAAGGGGCCCTTCAGGCTGAAATAAAAGGACACTAGTCAGTAAGCTGAAACCATAAGAGAAAAACAAAGAACACTGGTAAATTAACTACATAGGTAAGTATAAAATGCAGCATTGTATTTTGGTTTGTAACTGATTTTACCCCTCACATGAGTTACTCAAATGTATACAGTAACATCTTAAATATATGTTAATACATAGATATAATGCAAAAATATGTATAGGATGCATACAATGTGTAAAAATATCATTTGAGCCAATAACAACATAAAGTGGGAGGACAGAAATATACAGAAGAGAATTTGTTTACTACTGAAACCAGGCTAGACTAGTCAAATCAAGCTATTACTTTACAATCAGATCTAATTAGGTTTTAATACTCAGAATATATAAAGAACTCCTACAACTCAAGAACAAATAAACAACCCAATAGAATATGGGTGAAGGATATGATTAGACATATCTGTTAGAGTAATACCCTTATTAAAAGTCTTTTTGTTGGGCAGGCCACAGTGGCTTAGCGGCAAGAACACTTGCCTGCCATGCCAGAGGACCCGGGTTTGATTCCTGGTTCCTGCCCATGTTAAAAAAAAAAAAGTCTTTTTGTTCCCTGAGATTTTAGGATTCAAAAGCAGACCGCATTCCATACAGAAGAGGGGAGAATGCTAAATTTTCTAGCTTTCCTACGTGTTACCTGGGCATCAAAGAAGTGGTGCTTGTGTTTCAATAAATAATCCTACCCAAAGTTAAGTATGAAACTGTGGCTGATGTAAGTTCACAGCAAAACACTTGGTGACTTCCAGGGAATCATTTCACTTCTAGGCCCTTCTACAAAATCCTGTCTGTTCCAGTCATAAACACTTCATAAGATTCTTGCAAGGTGGCTCCATTCACTGAATCATCATACCATGCCAATATTTCAGAGTCAGACATGAGATGCAAGTTAGGTTGTCCTTCATGCTGAAGGCCCTACTGAAAGGTAAACAGGATCCATAAGTGATTTTAAAAGTTGTCCTTTCTGGAACACATGCAAAATACCTAAAAATACTTTAACAGAAATAGTTCTTACAGTGTTTTAAAATTTTGTGTTTGGATTATATTTTCCTGAAATTAGACTTTAATAGAGAGAAGAAGCCTTTGGGCCTTCTCTCCAATTCTATAACATGTTGGTTTATATAATCTAATTTTTATATTCAATTCTTTCAATCAGAAGAAACTTTTTTTCACCCGTTAGCAAAAAACTCTCTAAAAGCTAGTTGAGGATCAGAATTATTATTCTCTCTTTACTCCACTGTTTATATAAACTGAACTAAAATATATATTTCAAAAGGAAAACAAAATGATTCTTCATGTGGTTTCATGGCATTTATCTCTAATAATTCAAGAATTACCCATGAACTAAATGAAAGTGTAAAAATATTAATATTTATATTAAAATGTTTGTATCACTTAGCATTAAAGTATTTTTGCCTTCTAAAGAATTAATGTTATTAGAGGGATAAATATATAGTTGAATAATAACCGGTTGTCTTTATGGATTTTGCCACATGAAACACAAAATCAATCAATTTTTTTTTTCAATTTTGAGATATTGTATTAGTTAGGGTTCTCTGGAGAAACAAAATCAACAGGGAACACTTGCAAATATAAAATTTATAAAAGTGTCTCACGTGACCGTGGGAACGCAGAGTCCAAAATCCACAGGGCAGGCTGTGAAGCTGATGACTCTGATGGAGGGTCTGGACAAACTCCACAGGAGAGATTCACCAGCTGAAGCAGAAAGAGAGCCTATCTCTTCTGAATCCTCCTTAAAAAGCTCCCAGTGATTAGATTGAGTATCACTCATTGCAGAAGACATTCCCCTTGGCTGATTACAAATGGAATCAGCTGTGGATGCAGCTGACATGATCATGATCTAATTCTATGAAATGTCCTCATTGCAACAGACAGACCAGCACTTGCCCAACCAGACAAACAGGTGCCACCACTTTGCCAAGTTGACACATGAATCTGACCATGACAGATGCCAAGAGGATCTTTCCAGGACACAGTTGTAAATGCAAGCCTATGACTGATACACAGATTTGGAATCTATTTATCTATCTAGTGCTAAAGTAATTGTCATTGTACGGTAAATATTGGGAATGCGTGGAATAAGAGGAGGCTGAGTACAAATTTCTGAGTAACAGTATCATAGAAAGAAAAATTTTAGGAATATAAATCTATGTGTTACTAAGTAGGAAAAGTCAGACAGATAGAAAAAACATTCTTAAAAATCAAGAGAACCATCACAAATTCTGGGCAGAATGGATAGCCCCTGTCATCTCAAAACACTTTCATGTATTATGCATTGAACATAATTATGGGTATTTTTTAATTGAAATCATTACTACACCTACCACTCAAACTATACCATCTTCCTGTCATGTAGTACCCTATGGTTATGTAAATATATTCCTGTTAAATTAAAGAAATACTAATCAATCAATCATTGGCCTACTTATTTTTGGAATATAAATAATAAGTCATAGCATTGATGTGATAATTTTATAAATAATACAATATTTGATGTGCTTAAGCCAGATCCAACTTAATGACACGCCACAAGACAATAATTTGCTAAAGTTTCACCTGATGAATTTCAGACTCGTAGGCAAAAAAAAATCAGTAGCATGATTTGTCTCAGGAAAAATAAGAGGCTTTTATATAAGTTGACAAGTAACATTTTGCAGGTTTTTTTTTTTTGGAAAGGAATCCCATTACTACAGCTAACTTGTATTATATTCATTATATTTTCTAACTTTTTATGGGTTCATCCTCGTTTTCATTGCATTTTTATAGAGTGGAAGGTATTTGATGAACACTAGCTTAACATCTGTGGCTTCTATTCAACATTTTGACATGTCCAGCTTTAAGACCATCCTTAATGATATATCTAAAATACTACCTATTGTAAACATTTATAATTTTGCCTATAATTTATAGGGAATTATATATAGAAATCAACATTATGTTTGTCATTATATTATACTCATTGGCAATCCTGATATATTTTTAGAAAATAAAAACAGCACAGATGTTTAGTACAAACATTTGTTGCTGTACAGAGCTGTTATAGAAATCCCAACTCTTTCGAACAAGTAGAATTATCTTTGCTTTTTTTCACTTAAGCACAAGTGACATAAGTAATAGCCTTTTACTTTCTCTAGGTTAATTTTGAACACCCTAAGCTCAAAAATGACCAAGTGGTGTCAAAACAATGAGGACAGTTCAGTTGTGTTGGTTTGGAATATTAGCTGAGGTTTTACTTATGGCTCTTAATTGCCTGATAATTACATTTCTTTCTGAATTTAGGCTGGATTCCATAAAGAATGCTGGATTTTTATGAGCACATTCTATATTTAAAATAAACTTTCCTGTTTTTTTGCCCTATTTCTATTATATACAATATTTTTAAATGAAATTGCTATCATCAAAATAAAACATGTTAACCATAGCTAGAATGTATTTGTATCCCGTCAAAATAACTTTTGATGGCTTGACCCACAGATGTCAATCTACACAGTTTAATATATAAATTAAATGCAACCTCAATAAGAATCCCATAAGTTTATTTTTATGAAATTTGAGACAGTATCTCTAAAAGTCATATGAAAATATCAAAAGCCAGGAATATCCAATGCAATCGTAAAGAAACACAAAGTCAGATATTGTCAGATAACTATAACTCCAAAGTTATAAAGAATAAGACCACATAATATTGGCCCAAGAATAAACAGACAAAAAGAACAGAGCAGAGAACTTGTGTTAATCCATTTTACCATTAAGAGACTGAGGAGACAATGCACCGAGAGGCAATATTCTCAGTTTGTATTTCCATTAACAGATATACCTAGCATGTATAATAAAATATACCTATAAAAATCAATTAGGAGTAAACAGACAACCCAGTAAACAATGGGAAAAGTTGAATGTTTTGCAAAAGAGATTATTCAAATATCCAATACATACATGAAATTATTCCACAGTGTTTTTTGTTATTGTTTTCTTTTGCCAGAATTGGAAAAAGCTTTGGAATCAGAGCCAGTTTAAATCAAATATCTGATTAATTTCAGTAATTTTCACTTAAATACCTCAGCATTTCTTGTAATACACACATATCAATAGTAGATAATTAATACAAGGATATACTGACCATGTGTAATTTTTATGTAGATAGATGTTTTATCTTAAGAACTTTAAAGTCGTCATCTCATTGCCCTCTTATTTGACTATTTTTTCTGATAAATCCTTCTTATCTTTTTCTTTGTTAACATGTATGTATGTAATAATAACTTTTATTCTTTGCCTGCTTTTAAAATTTTCTTTTTAATCCATGGTTTTCTGCAATTTTATTTTAATGTATCTTGGAGTGTTCTCCCTTTGCTTATCTTGCTTAGGGTTATTGAGCTTACTTGATCCATGGATTAATTTTATTTATTATACTTGGACATTGTTTGAAAAGTTTATCTTTAAACATCTGTTCTGTTCATTCTCCTCATCTTACCAGACTCTAATTGCAAAGATATTAAATTATTTGATATTTCCCACAGGTCACTAAAACTCTGTTTAGTGTTTTTCATCCTTTTTTATTTACTGTTGTTCAATTTGGAAACCACACATTTTTTTTTGTTGTTCAATTTAAAGATCTTTTTATCTATACTGTTCATTTTTCTGCTAAGACCTTCAGAGAAACCTTCATTTCAACTATTTCTTTTTGAAAGCTAGAAACGCCAATGTTTTTTATTTTTAATCTCTTCTATTTCTCTACTTATTTTGTACATGTTTTTCTTTAAATTAAATATATTTATAATACGTGTTTTAAAGTACATGCCTGATAAATCTGCCAATTCTTAAGTTTGGTTATGTTTCTCTTGATTTTTTATTTTATTTTATTGTGTCTTAACATTCCTTGCTGCTTTGAATATCTACCAATCTTTTATTGTTCACTCGACATTTTGAATGTTACGTTGTGTGTTTGTGTGTTCAGTTGTCTTCTTTTAAAAAGTACATGTAGGCATTTAATTTATTTGTGCATCAACTTGGAACTTTCAAGCCTTGTTTACTAAGCTTTGTTAGAATAGAGTAAGATTATGATTACTCCAGGGCTACTGTAGCTATACTCAGCTTTTCTACAGTCTTTTCACTCTTGAAAACTGAGGCTCAAACACCACAAACTTTCATAAATTTTGTTGTCCTTCAGCTTGTGCTCCTTGATAGTTGTTTTTATCATGACATTGTGTCCTGTCACTCTAATTAAGTATAATATAATATTCAGACAAAGACTCAAGTGTATTCTTAAAGATATTTATTTTGCTTTCTATTTACATAGCACTCTCCTTTCAGATACTCTTCCCTGGAAGTGCCAGCTGCCTCCACTCAATACCATCACCTCAAAGAGAAGAAACCCGTTCAACCTCCTCATGGTTTTATGGTCCATAAAGTACCACCAAGTAGAAAATGATGATCATACGTCTCATATTATTATTTTTCATCTCTGAGATGTCATTGTTTCATTTTGACTGTTGTCCAATTTCTAAAAATAGTCATCTTATACGTTATGTCCACTTTTGTAATGCTTGTGACAGAAGGACTAGTCCAGTACCAGGTACCCCACCATGATGATAAAATGAACATTGCAGCAAATCTTATTTTGATATATCCCACTTAAATGAATTTGTAAATAATTGAATTTTACATTTTTAAAATATTTTAAAGTCATGAAATAATCAAGTTAAACTTTATCACTGAATATTTATATCCAAGTGAAATTATTTCTTTAATGAAGCAAACCTTAACCTGTACTATTAATGTCCTAAATTTTAAAATATGCATGGAACATTAAATATTTTAAATAGCATAAAAATGAAATATTAAATATAACAAAAGCAGCAAAAAAGTAAGACTAAGAGTTGCACAAATCAAGTCCTCACATGCAGTTTACACTGAACTAAGAAGTGTTACCTATACAGTCCCTTACGTGAATAAACTGTGATTTCTTCAGATGAATTTTACTAAATTGCTCCCTCAGTTAATAATAAGTGATTTTAAATTATACATTAAGTATATGTGGCTTTAAAATTATTGAGACTTAATAAGCTTAATAATAATATGGGAAAATATAAATTTTTAAAAAATTTTAATATCATTAAAATTTACATTGAGTGAACAGCATTGTATTTTCAAGTTCCAGAGTTTATCTGCATAGAGCTCACAAAGATTGCAGATTCTGAATTATCAAAGTTAATGGACTAAAAAATCTTTAAAAATATAATTTCACTTAAAATATGTATTGAACCCAATAGTTATTGAATATAATGAAATGTTTTCAGTATATTTTACACGGAAGAAAACTGAAGATCACATTTAAATTGAGTACCCTATGATTTTGCCCATGTGGCCACCAAATGAAACGAACATATAAAATTACTTAAATAATAAATCTAATCACTTGAAAATTCTAGTTACTTACGCATTTTTCAATTTGTTTTAAATTGAAAATCCAATAAAGCATGGAAAACTAGGAGACATTCAGTGTGGGGAAGATAATGTTAATGAAAGAAATTGGATTTCCTATTTTTATACTGCTTTTGTATTTAGTGACTCTCTAACAATTTATGAAATATCGAATTATGTACTGGAAGTACAGAGGAATGACTAAATGTAGATAAATATTACTGAACCATTATTAAATGAATAGGTTATTCACTAATTTGCCTATTACTTGCGCACACAACAAAGAAACAAGATAACTATGGGTATTGTGAGTCTTTGATAGCAGAATGGTATGTTTTTAAAGTCTTTTCTTGTAGTCTTTTCTGTAATAATAAGATTTCCATAATGAACTGTCATTAATAGTGTGTTTTCACATAAATCATCTAATTTGCAACTCCTCTAAACCTTTAAATAAAAATTAAAATAACACATCATTGAGTGTGCTCAGTGGCAGAGTTCTCACCTGCCATGCTGGAGACCCCCAGTTCGATTCCCGGTGCCTGCCCATGTGGGAAAAAAAAAAAAAAAGTTAAAATAATACATCATTTAAGTAAGCAGTCTTCAGAGAAGATCAATAACCGACCCAAGGTGATACACTTAAGTAAGCTGTGGAAGCCGCAAATGAAACTTTTCTTCTAAATCTGTAGTGCCCAATATAGTGACCAATAACTGCATACATAAATTTAACTCTAAATTAATAAAAGTTATAAAAGTTGAAATTTCTGCTTTTAGTGGCACTAGCCATATTTAAAGTGCTCAATAAATATGTGTTGAGAGTACTGTCACAAAATAAAATAGAAGCATGTAAGCCAATCTTTGTATCTCTGTGACAGTTTGGTGGTGATATTTCTACTGTATCTAAGAGAGTAAGTGATAGCAGGCCAGGAAATAAAGGATAAGGGAAAGATGCTGCATTCAAAATAGAAGATACAATGTGTACCAAGACATGGAGGCACTGAAAATCGTGAACTGCTCAAGGTGCTGCAATATATCTAATATTTAATATGAGTACGGCACGCAAATGTGGTTGTGTATTTGGCAGGTTACGTGAGGTTAGAGTGATAGACAGTCATCAATAGTGAAGATTTACATTTATTTTCCTGTAGGCCAGTTTTGAATGATTTGTAAGGTAGTCTTAAGATTAAATGTATGCTTTAGAACTATTACTCTGGCAGCGATATGGCCAATGGATTATTAGTAGGCAACATTGGAAGAGATAACCCAATAAGTAGGTTGCTTTTGTAATTCAGACAAAATATCTATCAACTAAGACAGAGGCAGTGGAGATAGATAGAAAGGGACAGATTCCAAAATACAAATAAGGAAACAAGTCAAGCAGTGACTAAAACTTAATGCATTTCCTTGATCTTTATGATTAAAACATATCCATTTTGTTCCAACAAGGTCTCAGAGTATATGTTTACACATATTACACTGCATGAATACTATAGAATATGTGCTGGACAGTATTTACAAAAGTTCCAAATGTTTCTATTGCATAGAATTTTAACTTTTTGTTTTCATAAGTCAATCTTTGAGTATACTGGAAAGTCAATGTTATGTACAAAATAAACTGTCACAAATATGACTAGATGACATTAGTAAAAATGAAAATATGCCACAAAAAAAGATATTTAGAAGACTACATATCCCACAGCATATCTGGAATATCCAAACTGAATGTCCACAATAAATTTAGACAAAAGGTCTTTATAATTAAACTCACAGACAGAATTTAGACTGAATTTGAATAGATGCATTACTCAATTCACAGATGTTTATGGAACATTTCCCATGTGGACTATACACCCAGAAACTAGTAGCAGAGAACAAAGATATATTTCCTACCTTCATTCCAATTATAGGAATATATAAGTAGAAAATCCATAATCAATTTTATCAAAGGAGGTTCAGAATTCAACTTAAATAAATATAATATTTTAAAATTTAGAATTGAATTCAGATGGTTGCATTATTCATATATTCATTTCACAAACTTTTTTTGGAGTACCTGCTGTGTATATTATACAACTAGGAACTAATAGTAAGGAATGCAGATATATTTCCTAGTCTCATTGAGTTTGGAGGTTTCTGTCCTACCTGCCTCTTTTCTTGGTACTATACTAAGAGAGTCAAATATTTTATTTCATCTTAAAACTTCTCATGAGTCTGCTATCATCATATATGAAGAAACTGAAGCATAAAACAAGAGGAAAACATTTTGCTTGTCATGTTTTTTTTTTTTTTTTTTTTTTTTTTTTTTTTTTTTTTTTTTTTTTTTTTTTTTTTTTTTTTTTTTTTTTTTTTTTTTTTTTTTTATCCCTAAGTGGCAGTGCCTATACCCAGAGCCAGGAGCAATTTTGATATTTCCACTACACCAAGTGTGACTTCCTGATATGTAGTGCCACTGAGGGCTTTGAGATGTGGGATAATAGATTTTAAAATTTTATTACAATTTAGTTACAAGTGCTTTGATTCTGGATTCTCAGGACACTCATGTCATTATAAGTTCTGAATTTTATTATTTCTCATAATTAAATAAGGTTTTTGAATCTCTCCTGAATTTCAAAATTCTCCTCTACCCTACTTCAGGTTAAACTGTTCCTCATTAATTTTAATTTTTTTTTAACATGGGCAGGCACCGGGAATCGAACCCAGGTCCTCTGGCATGGCAGGCAAGCATTCTTGCCTGCTGAGCTACCGTGGCCCACCCTGTTCCTCATTTATTTTAGAAAGCTTAACTTCCTTTTCATTATAGTCAAACATATTTTTCCTACCTCACCGAATCAAAGTCAAGTACCCTAAATAAAAAGGGAATATGCAGTTGATAAAGGAAAATACAGTGGCAAGAGTATTATTAGAGCAAGAAGTCTGAAAAGAGTTTGGTAATTTTACCTCAGAATGTCTGCTAGCAGTACTTTCTTTCTAACAGAAAAATAAATCAATTTCCCAACAAAAAAAGAGAAATTTGACATCTGATTATCCAGATGGCTCTGTGGTAGTAGCATTTTCATGCCCAGGCATATCTGGTATACCACATAAAGTTTATCCAAGTAGACAGAGAAAATATGGGTTATTAATAATTTACTGAATATGATGTAACATTTTATGTAATACAATTTTATGCTATTAAAATGAGGCATGAAAATATAACCCACTTTTCTACAGATAGTCTTTAAAATCAAGAGTACATGATCAAAATTAGAGAAAAATAGAATTATCCTCATGCTATATTGTAATTTACCAAGCAACATATTATAGCAGAAACAGTTGGTATAAAGGAATCTCCTGAGTAGCAGAAAACACCAACAGATTACAATTACTTTCTAGTATGTCACCTTCAAACTAAAGCCTAGTTCCTGTCTTCTCACCTTATGCTTGTTTCTCATCCCCATATTGTGCCTGTTGCCTTCAATTACATCAAAAGTAACCATTCTTCTACTCTCTTCTAAAAATATGTCTTTGGTGGTCAATTTTTATTGATGGATTTTATTTTTTTCTTTAATTTTCTTATTGCAACTTGAAACTCATATACTAAATGGCCTAAATATCAATGACTGGTAATAGTTTCTCTTACATAGGTATGTTCTATCACTTTTTAAGTTTTAAAATCCTGGCATATATCAATGTGTATCTTAATGCATTATTATTAATCAATCCCTTCTTGATTCTGCCTTTGAGCATCCACATATTTTTATTTATCTCCTCAAATTTTCAATTACTATATCTTATTATTTCCCCAAAACAGTCATCAATAACTAAACTATAAAACTTTTGAGTTCAGGTATCTTATTTTAAAATGTAGTTCACCAGTTCCAAAGTCTCTAGGATAGCAATTTAGAATTAGTCTATCCTGAATAAATGTTGGATTGAACAGAAAGATTTAAAATGACTATTTAATTATTTTCTATTTAAATGAATTTCATATTTATATATATTAGAGAATAAATGAACTAAGGTAGCCATTTCGGTAAATATACATGCTAGTATTATTTTACTGCATTCTTTGGTTTGTAACTATATTGCTTACTTCTTACAGGTGCTAAAATGCAAATGCATTAAAAGTAATGATAAACCTATGTCTTTGGACATACAATGTCCAGAGACATAAGTGGTAACAAGTACAAAAAATGGTGGGTAGACAGAGGGATATAGGAAAAGTATATGTGCATGCTACCAAAGTTAAGTCAGTATCAAATCAAGTATGATTTTTATATAGTTAGGATGTTAAATTTTAACCCCATGGGTAACAATAAGTAAAACAGAAGAAAAATATATCCAGTAGAAATGAGAGGGCATTCAATACGATATAACATAAAAAAGCAAATAAATATAAGGGAAGCATTAACAGAATTAAGAGACAAAAATGGTATAGGAATTATAAAGGCTAAATAGTAAGATGGTAGAAGAATGTCCAGAATTATCAGTAGTGACTTTAAATATAAATGGATCAAACTTCCCAGAAAAAGCCAGAGATTGGCAGAATGGATAAAAAGCATTGCACAACTATATGCTGTCTGCAAGACACTCACCTTAAAGTCAAAGATTCAAATAAGTTGAAGGTGAAAAGATGGAAAAAAAGATATCATGCAAGTTGCAAACAAAAGAGAGTTGGAATGGCTATAATAATACCAGATAAAATAGACTTTCAATAAAAACAAGTTACAAATGACAAAGATGGTTGTATTGGCTAGGGTTCTCCAGAGAAACAGAATCATCAGGAGACATCTGTAGATATAAAATTTATACAAGTGTCTCATAACCATGAGAATGGTCTGTAGGGCAGGATGCAAGCTGGTAACCCTGATGAGGGTCCACAATGAACTCTCAGGAGAGGCTGGCTGGACAACTGTGGGAACGTAAGGATCCAAGGTCTGTAGGGCAGGCTGTGAAGCTGGCAACTCTAATGAAGGGTCTGGACAAACTCCACAGGAGTGGCTCACTGCCTGAAGCAGGAAGAGTGACTGTCTCTTCTGAATTCTCCTTAAAAGGCTTTCAGTGATTAGATTAAGTGTCACTCATTGCAAAAGACACTCCCCTTAGCTGATTACAAATGCTATCAGCTGTGACTATAGCTGATGTAATCATGATTTAAATCCATGAAATGTCCTCATAGCAACAGACCCGCCAGCACTTGCCTGACAAGATGACCAGCAGCCACCACCTGATCAAGTTGATACATGAACCTGACCATGACAATGGCCATTATATACTGATAAAGGAGATAATTCAACAGGAAGATGTACCAATTATAAATAGATATGCACCTATCAGCAGAGCCCCAAAATATATGAAGCAAATACTGAAAGATTTGAAGGGATAATTTGATACTTATGAATTAATAGTAGGAGATTTTAACACACCACTCTCAATAATGAATAGAACATCTAGTTAAAAGATCAATAAGGAAATACAGGACTTGAATGATCTACTAAACCAACTAGACATAACAGACATAAATAGAACATTGCAGGTAATGTAAACAAGATAAACACTCCTATTGAATGCGCAGTGATGATTCTCCAGGATAGGCCATATGTTGGGTCACAAAAAGAGTCTCAATAAATACAAAAATAATGAAATCATAAGCTGTATATTCTCCAATCACAATGGAATGAAATCAATAACAGAGGGAGAAATGGAAAATGTGCAAATATATAAGAAGTAAACAGCATATTCTTAAATAACTAATGGGTAAATGAAAAATAAGAAATGAAATTAGGAAATGGTTTCTTAGGAAATATCTCGAGATGAATGAAAATGAAAATACAACACACCAAATTTACAGGATGCAGCAAAGCTGAGGGATATTTATAACTCTAAATGCTTACATTGAAAAAGAAGAGAGACTTCAAATCAGAGACCTAATCTCAGGACTAAAAGAGGAAGCACAAAGTAAACCCCCAGAATACAGAAGGAAGGAAATTGCAAAGATTAGAGTGGAGATAAAGGAAATGAAAGCAAAAAATTAATAGAGTCAACAAAACCAAAAGTTGGTTCCTTGAAAAGATCAACAAAATTGGCAAACCTTTGACTAGACTGACGAAGAAAAAAGAGAGAGAATATAAATCATGAAAATGAGAAATGAAAAGAGGAACATTATTACCAACACCACTGAAATAAAAAGGACTATAAGCGGATACTATGAACAAGTGTATGCCAATAAAATAGATAACCTAGATGAAATGGAGAAATTCTTAGAAACATACAGCTATTTATATTGACTCAAGATGAAATAAAAGAGCTCAACAAGCAATTTCTAGTAAAAAGATTGACTCAGTAATCAAAAACTTCCCCCAAAAAGAAAAGACCAAGAACAGATGACTTCACAGAGAAATTCTAGCAAACATTCCAAGAGGAAAACTCCAATTCTTCTCAAATTCTTCCAAAAAATGTAAGAGGAGGTTATGTTACCTAACTCACTCTACAAGGCCAACTTCACCCTTGTACCAAAACTGGATAAAGATACCACAAGAAATACTAACAAACCAAATCCAAAAGCATATTAAAAGAATTATATACCATGATCAATTGTGATTTATGCCTGATATGCAAGGTTGATTCAATATAAGAAAATTAATTAATGTAATGCATGGCATTAACATAATGAAGGAAATAAAAAGCACATGATCATCTCAATTTATGCAGAAATGGCCTTTGATAAAATACAGCATACTTCCTGATAAAAAGCACTTGGAAAATTAGGAATAGAAGGAACCTTACTCAACATGGTATAGGGCATATATGAAAAGCCCATAGCTTACATCCTATTTAATGGTAGGAGACTGAAAGCTTTCCCTCTAAAATCTGGAATGAGACAAGATTGCCCATGTCACCAGTGTCATTCAACATTGTAATGGAAGTTCTTGCTAGGGCAGTTAACAACAAACAGAAATAAAAGGCACCCAAATTGGAATAGAAGAAGGAAAACTTTCCCTATTTGCAGATAATATGACCCTATATACAGGAAATCTTGAAAAATTCTCAAAAAACCCTCTAAGCTAATAAATGAATTCAGCATAGTGGTGGGGTTCAAGATCAACACTCAAAATCGATAGTGTTTCTATGCACAAGCAATGGACAGTGGGAAGAAAAAACAAGAAAAAATTTTCACCCATAACAGCAATTAAAATAATCAAATATCTAAGAATAAATCTATCCAAGGATGTAAAGACTTTGTACCCAGAAAATTACAAAATAATGCTAAAATAAATGAAGAAGGACCCACATAAATGGGAATATATTACATGTTCATGCATTGGAAAACCAAATATTTTAAGATTTCAATACTATCTAAAGCGATTTATAGATGCAATGCAATCCCAATCAAAATTCCAACAACTTTCTTTGCAGAAATGGAAAAGATTATCATCAAATTTATTAGAAGGGTAAGGGGCTCCAAATAGCTGAAGTCATTTTGAAAAAGAACAATAAACTTGGAGGACTTACATTACTCAATGTTATAAATTTACTACAAAGTCACAAAAATCAAAACTGCATGATACTGGCACAAGGACAACATATAGACCAATGGAATAGAATTGAAAGTCCAGAAATCAAGCCTCACATTTATGGCCAACTGATTTTTGAGAATGTGGCAAAGACAACTCAATTAGGAATGAACAGTCTCTTTAAGAAAAGGGGGTGGGCAGGCCACGGTGGCTCAACAGGTAAAGACACTTGCCTGCTGTGCCCAAGGACCCAGGTTCGATTCCTGGTGCCTGCCCATGTAAAAAAAAAAAAAAAAAAAAAAAAAGGGGGTGAGAAAACTGGATAACCATAATCAAAAAAAAAAAAAAAGGAGGGCACCCACCTAATACCATATAGAAAAATCAACTCAAAGTGTATCAAAGACCTTACTGTAAGAGCTAGAACTATGAAACTCCTAGAGTCGAAGTCGAACACTTTACAAAGCACAAGCAACAAAAGAAAAAATAGATAAATGGGACTGCATCAAAATTAAAAACTTTTGAGCCTCAAAGGACATTATCATGAAAGTAAAAGGAAAGCCTACCAATGGGAGAAAATATTTGAAAACACATCTGATAAAGGTGTAATATCTAATATACATAAAGGAATTCTTCAATTTTACAAGACAACCCAATCAAAAATGGGCAAAAGACTTGAGTAGACATACCTTTAAAGAAGATAATTAAATGGAAAGAAAGTACATGAAAAGATGCTCAACATCATCAGCCATCAGAGAAGTGCAAATCAAACCCACAGTATGATACCATTTCACAGCTATTAGAATGGCTATTATTAAAAAAGGAAAATAGCATGTGTTGGAGAAGATGCAGAGAAATAGGAACACTCATTAAGTGCTGGTGGTAATGTAAATGGTGCAGCCATTGTGGAAGAAAGTTTGACAGTTCCTCAGAAATCTAAGAGTAGAACTATCATATGACCCAGCAACCCCACTATCTGGCATACACCCAAAAGAATTGAAAGCAGGGACTCAAACAGATATCTGCATACCAATGTTCACAGAAGCATTAAACACAATTGTCAAAAGATGGAAGCAACCCAAGTGTTTATCAACTGATAAACTGATGTTTAAAATATGGTTTCCATTTACAATGGAATATTATTCAGCCATAAAATGAAGTCCTGATACATGCAACAACACAGAAAACCTTGAAGACATCATGTTGAGTAAAATAAGCCAGATAAAAAAGGGTAAATATTTTATGATCTTGGTGATTTGAAATAATTAGAGTAAGCAAATTCAGAGTCACAGTACGGATGAGGTGGGGATAAGGAATGGGAAATTAAGGTTTCAAATATACAGGGTTCCTATTTGAAATTGTGTAAATGTTTTGGTAATGGATGGTGGTGATGGTAGCACAACATTGTGAACACAATTAATACCACTGAAATAAATATCTCAATAGGATCCAAAGGAAGAATGTTAGATTGTTTATATGGTAACAGAATACATTTTTTTTTAAAAATCCATGGAACTATACAACACAGTGAACTTATGTTTAACCATTGGCTTTAATTAGTAGCACAAGTATTAAAAAAGTGTTGTCATCGATTGTAATAAATATTCTACACCAATGCAAGGTGGGTCATGGGGTGGTATATGGGAATATACATGATTGTTCTGTAAACACACAATGTCTCTATTAAAGAAAAAAAAGATGAACTACAAATTTGTTTATAAGATAATTTTTCATAAACACATTATTCCTTGTTTGATTTACCTTAAATCACACATCATAAGAAATAAATTCCATATGAGGAGTGATTGAACTTTAGACAATAAAAGTATAAATCTCTGTGGGAAAAATGTTTATATTGATAATGAACTATAAATATTGAGAGCTTCTGCTCTTGTGGTAGAATCACTAAGAAGGGGTTATTTCATGATTTCTGGAGAACACGAATGGTGGCAGAACATTTTTAAATGCAGCTTTGAGCACACCAAAAAAAATTAGTAAATATTCAGGCAAAGAAGAAATTCTATGCAAGGGAGGCATTGATTCCTCAGAACAAAATTATCACATTTTGGTTTTCTTTTCCTTTCTTTTTTTTTGGGGGGGGGTGCATGGTCCTGGAATTGAACCTGGGTCTCCTGTATGTAATGTGAGCATTCTACCAATGAATCACCATGCACTCCAATTACTGTATTTTAACACGACTCCAGAGAATCAGAAAATCTGGGATTGAGGTGATGAATTTCATAGCCATCCTGTGACAACCATTTGAAATCTAAGCCAAACCAGTTAATTTGCTCAACTGGTAAAACTATAAAGAGGTATTTATTGTGTTATATAAGCACAAATTAAATTCAAATCTATTTTGGAGAAAAAGGCAAAATTAACACCTTTTCCTCACATGAAAATATGGTTAAAATAAATGTTAAGATATAGTAAAAGTAAATCAAACTTCAGATTCTACATCAGACTTCTGGAAGAAAATAAATTCACTTGCCTCTGTGCATATTCAATCACAAATGTTTGTAAGCCACTGTCATAAAATGTTCTAAAATCAAGAGATAGTGAATTTTACTGTAAGAACTGAAGTTGGAAATAGGAGGTTACGGTCAAGAACTGGGAACTGTCTTAGGTTTTTGCCTTACAAACTAACAAGTTAACTTGCTACAGATTCATAGATGCTGGCAGCAGACATAGAACTCTAGGGTCAGAGAAAAATTGATGACATAATTATTCATGGCACAGCAGGAGGATGATCTTCACATTAACACCAGTTTTTCTTGCCCCCAAGTCCTACAGGGGTGATGCAGATAGGCCCAAGAAGATGTTCCCTATCCAGCATCTTTTATAATGGGCCACAAGAAACCAGGCTGACCTTTTTTGGCCTAGATTTTATCTTTCTTATTTGGGACAGTAAATAAACTTGACTTGTACCCTAGAAGGCAACAACATCTCCATCTTGTAAGTCTGTTTGCTGTACAAATATTACTGGAAAGATAATCCAGAACAAAGTTAATTGATACAAAGGTAATTAATATAAGACATGCAACAATGTACGACCCATGGAGAATTGTCTTCTAGTCATATCCATCTCTTGTTTCTACAGTCTTGGCTTCTGATGTACTGCACCATGAATTTGCTGCTCTGTTGGCCACTCTGATTAATCCAACCAATAGGAATGTTGGATTAATGTTGACCAAATCATTGTAATTCATCTTATATGGCATTTAACTAAGCTTATTATCAAAAGGACTCCAAGAATAAAGTGAAGTCAACCTGTCCAGTTAACATCAGGACCCCAGGGTTTCCAGACCCAGACAGCTAAACAAATCACATAAAACATGAGGGCCTACCTCAGAAAGTCAGATGGATTCCTCATTAAAATCTCTTATTGACCTCTGCACTAGGCACAAAGCATTGTTTAAGGTATATCAGTATGTATTAGTGATTGAACAAACTCCATCTGGGCTCTCTAGGAGGAAGTCTCAGACAATTCTATTACCCTAGACAAAGTTGGCCAGTAAATTAAGCTTTACTTGAGTGCCTTCCATGGCAGACATGGTGTTTCCCTAAACAGTTAAAGGTCTCTCATGACTACTCATAATGTGCAATTGACCTCGTGGAAGGCAAATTAATGTCTGGCTTCCACAGAAGAAATATAATCTTGAGGGTGTTATAACGTTTGGGCTCCCCAAATGGGTCATCTGTTGGAAGTCAGAGATTCATGCTGCTTTCAATGTACCTCCTAATCAGCTGATAGGCTTAAGCTACCCATTTCAGTTCACATAATTTAGTCTAGTTCTGTTATCAAAAGGACTGCTTAAGAGTAAAGTGTGAAATCTGACGAATTTGTTCACACTGACAGTCATGTAGTATCCAATTGCCTTACAGAATGGGTGAATGAAGACTAAGGAATAGAGTCATGGAAGGTATCTGGAGTTTAGAGTTGTGCGTGCATGTGCGTGTGTGTGTGCATGTGCACATGAGGGGTGCAGGAACTGCAGCACCACTTTCGTCTGCATTATTACTCAGGAAGCAGCTGATAGGAGATGATCTCTTTTAGAGAGAGTTCACAGAGTGTGGACAAGCGCAGGTGAGGGAGGTGGGATCCAAAATCAGTTGGCTTCCATTTTGAGGTTGCCATTCCAACACTTAAAAAATAAAATAAAAAATGGCTGGGGATGGTAGGTAACAGAATTCCCATTAAGTACTTTCCCTATTAATTCACTGCTGAATGACTTGTGTGATTAAAGACACAACACTGTGATATTGAAAGTTGAACATAAAACAGAAAATATGACCTGAAAAGTCAGGGATCTGGAAATGCAGAATGCAGAGACCATGCAGAGTCTGGAATGGAGGTGAGAGGCTATGCTGGTTTGAATCTGTTGGTACCCCAGGAAAGCCATGTTCTTTAATCCTCATTCAATATTGCTAGGTGGGAGTTTTTTTTATTATCCATGGAGATGTGACCCACCCAATTGCAGGTGATAACTTTTGAGTAGATGGTTTCCAGGGAGATGTGTCTTCACCCATTCAAGGTGGGGTTTGCTTACTGGAGCCCTTTAAGAGGAAAAAGCTTAGAACCTGTGCGGCCAGAGACCTTTGGAGATGAAAAAGGAAAACACCCCTGGGGAAGTTCATGAAACAAGAAGCCAGGAGAGAAAGCTAGCAAACTTCACCATGTGTGCTTCCAGCTGAGAAAGAGAAACCCTGAACTTCATCACCATTTTTTGAGTGAAGGTAATCTCTTTTTGGTGTCTTAATTTGGACATTTTCATAGCTTTGTCTTAATTTGGACATTATCACAGAGTTATAACTGTAAACTAGCAATTTAATAAATTCCCCTTTTTAAAATCTGTTCCATTTCTGATACATCTCATTCTGGCAGCTTGCAAGCTAAAACAGATTTTGGTACTAGAGAAGTGGGGTGCTACTACAGTTTGCAAATACCAGACATGTTGGAACAGCTTTTAAAATGGATAAGGGAAAGATTCTGGAAGAGTTGTGGGTTACTTGATAGAGAATTCCTAGAATACTTTGAAGAGGCTGTTGAGAGTTGAGCTATGAGTTCTTCCTGTCTGGGGTCCCAGGGGCCAGGGCTGGGGCCCTGGAGATTCAGGTTGCATCCACTGCAACATCATGGAGTCATGCTGGCCCCCATCTGGTAGCTGGAGTCTGATGACCCTAACTTGGCTGTTGCCTTGGAGATGCTCCATGAACTTAAAGAAAGGGAATACTCTGCTATTGCAGCATCTGAAGAGGATCATCTCTGACCTGTGTAAACTCTGTAACCTCCCTCAGTATCCAGATGTGGAGATGCTGGATCAGCCTTTGCCAGCAGAGTAATGTACACAGGAAAACATGTCTTGAGAAGACAAAGATGAGAAGATGCCTAAGGACACAGAACACCCGGATCACTATGAAATGAAAGAAAAACAAGCTAAGGGCAAGAAGTCTGAAGATGAAGGCAACAGAAAAGAAAACTTGTCCATATTAGAGAAAATTTAAAAGAACCAGAGGCAAGATTACTTAAATGGTACAATGTTTGACTTGGTGCAGGCCACTGACTCACTGATGATGATGTGTATACCCATCACAAAGTTTCAAAAGTGGAAACAAAATGCAGTCGAACACATGAATAACAGACTGTATGATTATAATGTTAAAATCCTCAAAGTTGAGCAGGATGGCCCAATCCCAGCACTTTGTCTCCAGATCCCCAAAGTGAAAGAAGGGGCCAACTTCATCCTACTTAACTTTTCCTTTAGCAATAACTTTGCTTCTCACCCACCATTTGTTAGGGTTGTGTCTCCAGGCCTCTCCCAAAGGTGTGTTCTCGGTAGAGATGCTATCTCCATGGAACTTTTCACCAAACAGGGTGAAGCAGTGCCTGCTCAATAGTGTCAGTGATCATGGAGATCAGTGTCACATTAGTGAAGGGAAAAACGCAAGTCCAGTTTGGAGCCAACAAATTTCTGTACATTCCATCAAGAACACAGCAGTCCTTCAAGGCCTTGGAGGAAAACATCTGACCCCAGAGTGTCTTCCCCTTCCTCCTTCTGGTGGCTTCATTGGACCAATTAACTTTGAAACTGTATTTGGATCTCAACCTGCTTCTGTAGTTCCCTCCTTCTATTTTCCTGGATGTGAAAGTGCTGCCTGTTGCAGAACAATATTAGTGTGTTCGTTTGCAAGCTGCCAGAATGTGATATAGCAGAACTGGAATGGCTTTCAAAGGGGAATTTAATAAGTTTCAAGTTTACAGTTGTAAGGCCATGAAAATGTCCA
Organism: Myrmecophaga tridactyla; assembly: GCA_004026745.1. NCBI lineage: Eukaryota > Metazoa > Chordata > Mammalia > Pilosa > Myrmecophagidae > Myrmecophaga > Myrmecophaga tridactyla. Next base: position 29,586 of record PVIY010013336.1, on the reverse strand, counting down.
AATTAAGTCACCAACAAGAGGTTACCTTCAGTCAAGAAAGTTGATGAAGTTTGGGGTTTCTCTCTCAGCTGGGAAGGCACATGGTAAAGTCTGCTGCCTTTCTCTCAAGGATTCTTGTTTCATAAAACTCCCTAGGGGCATTTTTCCTCTCCATCTCCAAAGGTCTCTGACTGTGTGGTCTCTGTTGGTTCTGGCTGCTCTGTTGGTTCTTGTGGCTCTTAAGCTTTTTCCAAAATGATTCCCTTTTAAAGGACTCCAGAAGTAACCCCACTTTGAATGGGTAGAGACACATCTCCATGGAAATTATTCTACCAAAAGTTAGTACCCACAATTGGATGAGTCATATCTCCATAGAAACAATAAAACATATTCCACCCAGAAATATTGAATGAAAATTAAAGGACATGGCTTTTCTGGGGTACATAATAGCTTCAAACTGGCATAGGTGGCTGTTCTAAACACTAAGGAAAAAAAATAAACATAACTGTTTCACATACTCAGGACTGACTTACAGACCATCCAACTACATTGCTGGAAACTTTGTTAGCAGGAATTCTTATAAAAGAAAGTTTTGAGCCTCCATATATTCCTGGAAACTCAGCTGTGCTCCAGACTAGAGCCTCCTTACTTATGCTCTGGATTTTTAATTTAAAATTCTGTTTTCAATTCTTCTGGATGTATACTAAGAAATGTAATTGCTGGATTATGTGGCAATTCTGTGTTTATTATTTTGAGGAGCTGCCAAAATGTTTTCCATAGTGGCTGTACCATTTCACATTCCTACCAACAATGTACAAAGGTTCCAATTTCTCTGCACTCTCACCAATAAGCATTTTCCATTTTTGTAGCCAGACTAGTCATTATGAAGGGGTATGTCATTGTGGCTTTGATTTGCATTTCCCTAACAGTTAATGATATTGAGCATCTGTTCATGTATTTATTGACCATTTGTACATCTTCTTTGAAGAACTGTCTAAGGACTACTGAATAATAGTCCTTAGCCCATTTTAAAATGGAGTTTTTTTCTTTTTATTGTTGAGTTGCAACAGTTCTTTATATATTCAGGATATTAAGCTTTTATCAGACAAATGAATTGATTTTCTCCCATTCTTTACATGGAAAATAATGAATGTGAATACCTCCCTCACACAGTATATAACAATTATCTCAAAATGGTTCAAGGACCTAAAAGTAAGAAAGGGGAAAGCATTATGAGCTTGGATTTGGCAATGACTTCTTAATATGACACCAAAAGAATGAACAACAAAAAGAAAGATAGGTAAACTGGACTTCATCAAAATTTAAAACTTTTGTACATCAAAGGAGATTATCAAGAAAGTAAATAAACAACCTACTTTGATTGGAAGAAAATGTTGCATATTGCCTCTTTATTCTCTTTTCACATCTGTAAGCAAATAAGACATTGAATCTAAATTATATCATTAACATGACTAATAAAATACATAAAATAACGCAGTAATATTGGAGGAAGACTGTTTTTAATCTATTAATATTTCCTTACAATTTGTTGTAGATTTCACCATTTCATTTCTTGAATTCATTCACTCACCATAATTGTTGACTGTTTACCTTACAAGAACACTTCAGTGAAAACATATTATCTTACACCAACAAAGCATTGATAATTATGGTTTATTCTATTTAATAAGAAATGAAAAATAAATTCAAAGTAACATTTTGTCTTCTGATAAAAATCCACTTGCCCTACCAAATATACCATCAGTGAAGTATCAAATTAGTGGATAGGGATGATGCTTTCCATTTCTGGAGAACCAGAAATACAGAGAATGCCTTGAAATGAACACAGTTGAATAAAATACAATATTTCTATTAGAAATATATAAAGTGGAACTTTATAAATATAAATTGAACTTTGTAAATATAAAGTGGAACTTTAAAAAAAAACAAGGAAGCAAAATACAAGTGTATTAATTGTGCTAATTTGAATAATTTTTCCTGGCATCAGATACTGGGAAAATTTTTAAGTATGTTCTAAATGTTCTACTATAATTTGATTCATTTATTCATTACACAATTATTTATTAAGTTATCATTCAGAATAAGACCTTAAGCCATAGAAGAAGGAATCTCAATTTTTAAAAGTAGCAATGTTGGAAAAAAAAAACTTGGTAGACAATATTCTGAATAAAATTATATCAACAAACAAACAACAGTAAATAAAAATACATTTTCAAACATCTCAAGAATGAAAGTTGAAAGGAAAGCTAATATTAAAACACTCATTAAATTGGAATCTATTATTTGAGAATATGCTCCTGCTATATTTCATCTGTGAAAACGCACTACTCATATTACTATATATTTAAAGGAGGAAGAAAACTATATTCAATCCTTTGCAGGCAGCATCATTAAAAGAGCTCAAACAGCATCACCCATCCGAAAGAAGAAAACTACAACTCCATGAGTTCATGGAGACAGTAGCCTCAATTATAGAGAGGAAAATTTTCACTGAAGGCCGATTTTGAAAAAAATTCATTGTTTAAAAAGCCAATCTGAGACAGCTCTGAGAGAGCAATCATGGTTTCCTAGTAAAACAGAACTGAAGAGTAATTACACCCCGGCCATTATGCCAAATAGACCCATTAGCAGCTCTATCCAGTCTCTAAGGACACTGTGCTCCACTGTGTCAAGCACAGTTCAGAGAGTCAGGAACATAAAGGAAGAAAAAGCCCTCTTTACTTCCCCATCAATAATTTCAAAAGACAAAAGGGCATCATGGACTTTAATCAGGCAATCTTGGCTGGTAAGACTTTCAGACTTTAAATATATCACACAAACCCCATTAATTGAGATGAAATTGGAGCTTATACTAACGATTATTTTTCAAAATATATAAAAGGTAGAATAGATGTATCTCTGTTTATTAAGATTCTGGTACAGTTCTAGATTCTTGATGGCCATTACTTCATTTAAATCCCATACTAATTGTAAGAAGCAAGTATTTTTATCTCCAATTTAACCAATGAGGCACTTGATGCTCTGAAAACATTCCATGTCTTGAATTATTCAGAGGGAAGTCTGGCTCCAATAGTTTTAACTTCACATGTGCAATCTCTCACCATATGAAAGATTCAAGAGGGAACCATTTAAATGGAGATTGAAAGAGGCAAGAACACGTTTCAATAAACCTCCTAGGGAAGGGAAACTGGAGGACTTATGATGGATACCAAATTATATTTATTCTTTCCCCTCATTGTTTGGGAAGTCTGTAAGACCTGGTGTCATCCTTTCCCCACCCCCAATTACTAAATTGAAATACAGAAATGCTAGTCCTTTAAAATACCCTGATTAATGACAAGGAAAATCCATCTGAATACTCCAGAGAGTACTGTTTTCAAATAGGGTATAAACTTCCTAGAGACAGAAATAGTATGCTTTTTGATTTGAAGGCTTCATAATCCCCATTACAGTATCATGGGAATAAAAGGCTCTTAATAATTGTTTTCACTTATTTTTTCACTATTTCTGGAATACTAAAAGAGTCCAGTTTAATTCTTTCCTGTGCCTATTGGGGAACCAACAGAACGCGTATATTATCTCCGTGTCCTACTCACTTTTAAAATCTTTTATGAAGGGAGACAATATATATCTTTGTGGCTACAAACTCCGTCTCTCATATCTAACTCCCTATGTTAGAATTCTAACTCCAGCCTTACAACACCAGAGCAAGTTATATGGACTCTCTAAGTCTCTGTTTTGACATCTGTAAAATGGAGATAATAAAAACATCAAAATAATTTATGCGATACTGTTACATGTAAAATTTGTTTGACATAATCCTTAGTATATAGAGATCACACAACCATTTTTCATCATTACTTTATCCTCAGTCATCAAGTGTATCTTAGAATTTTTCATGTCAAAGTGTCTATATTAGTTTCCTACTGCTACTAAAATAAACTACTGCAAACTTAATGACCAAAATCAACACATTTTTTTTTTTCTTATAGCTCTAGAGCTCAGGAGTCTGAAACGGGTTTCACCGAACTAAAGCAATTGTAAACAGGGACCACTTGGAGAATCTAAGGGAGACTGCATTTCCTTCTTCTTTCTAGCTTCTAGAGGACACCTGCATTCCGTGGCTCATGATTCTTCTACCATGTTCTAAGCCAGAAGCATAGCCTCCTCAAATCGCCTTCTGACTCTGACCACCCTGACTCCATTTTTTACTTACAAGGACCCTTGTAATTACACTGGACCCACCTGGATAAATCATGCCCATTTAATCTATTTTTTTTTCTTTTTGTGGCCATGTTTTTATATTACATTTAAGAAATCATTGACAAGGCGGTACAAGGATAGCTCCATGGTAGAATTTTCACCTGCCATGCAGGAGACCTGGGTTTGATTCCTGGAGCCTGCCTATGCCAAAAAAAAAAAAAGAAAAAGAAAAGAAATCATTAATAAATCCAAGGTTTTAAAGGCTCCCTTCCCCCTATAATTTATTCTATGATTTTTATGGTTTGAGCTCTTATATTTAGGTCCTTAATCCATTTAGTGCTATTTTTTTTTAATAAAATGTGAGGTAGGGGTCCAACTTAATTTCTGTACAAGTGGATATCTAGTTTTCCCAGCATCATTTGTTGAAGAGGCTATTATTCTCCCAATTAATTTTCTCAGCACACTTGTCAAAAATCTATTGGCTGTAGATGTGTGAGCGTGTTTTTGAGCTGTCAATTCCATTTCATTGGTCTTTATGTCTACTGTTATTTCTGTATGATAGTTTTGATTACTGTAGCTTTATATTACATTTTGAAACAAGGAAAATGAGACTTCCAACTTTTTTTTTCCTTTGCAATATTAATTTGGTTATTCAAGGTTCCTTGCAATTCCATATGAATTTGAGGATTGGCAAAAAAGGCTGCTAGGACTTTGGGATAGGTATTAAGTTAAATCTGTAGTATTGACATCTTAATACTATTAAGTCTTCCTATCCATGAACACAAGATGTCTTGCTATTTATTTAGGCCTTCTCTAATTTCTTTCAGCAGTTCTAGTTCTCAGTATACAATCCTTTCACATCTGTGGTTAAATTCACTCCTAGGTATTATGTTATTTAGAACTTATTGTAAATGGACTTTTTAAAAAAAATTTCCATTTCAGAATATTCTTTGTGTATAGAAGCACAACTAATTTTTTTTTTCACAGTGTAAATGTTATATCTTTATACAATCGTCTTCAAGAATCAAGGCTACTGGAACACAGCTCAACAGTTTCGGGTACTTCCCTCTAGGCACTCCAATACACCATAAACTAAAAAGGGATATCTATATAGTGCATAGGAATAACATCCAGGATAACCTCTTGACTCTGTTTGAAATCTCTCAGCCACTGAAACTTTATTTTGTCTCACTTCTCTCTTCCCCCTTTTGGTCAAGAAGACTTTTTGATCTCTTGATGCCAGGTCCTGGCTTATCCTAGGCTTTCTGTTGCATGTTGCCAGGGAGATTTACACCCCTGGGAGTCATGTCCCACATAGGGGGGGAAGGCAGTGAGTTCACATGCTGAGTTGACTTAGAGAGAGAGGCCCCATCTGAGCAACAAAAGAGGTTTTCTGAGGGTGGATTCTTAGGCCTAATTTTTAGTAGGTTTATCTTGTCCTTTGCAGGAATAAGTTTCATAGGGGCAAACCACAAGATTGAGGGCTCGGCCTATTGATTTGGTTGTCCCCACTGTTGTGAGAATATCAGGAATTCTCCAACTGGAGAAATCAAATTTTCTCTCTTTCTCCCCATTTCCCCAAGGGAACTTTGCAAATACTTCTTTATTCACTGTTCAAATCACTCTGGGATTTATCAGGGCATCATCCTAATCTGGACAAACTTAAATCTCATGCCCTATTCAAGGTTCCATGTACTTATGGTGTTCAATTAAACTGTCCATATGTGTTAAATTAGGAAATGCACTAGTCAAAATATAAGTCTTGTACCAAATAAACATTTCTTGCTTTAGTCTCACACAGAAGTTGAAGTTTTAAAATATGAATGACCATCTATTTGCAACACCTTGCAATATTAACATTCCTTTGTTCTTCCTCATGCAAAAACAGTTTTTAATTTGTACATGTAGTCACTGTCATTGTACACTCTAGGCATTCCTAGATTATACCATCTCAGTCTTTCTGTCTATCTTTCCTTCTGGTTTTATATGTGCCTATATCATTCTCACATTTAGCTTCATTCACTGTCCTTACATTATTATGCTATAATCAGGAGTATTGTGCCATCCATTTCTGGATTTTTACAATCAATCCTATTGCACAATCTGTATCCCTTCAGCTCCAAGTACCCAACCTCTATCCTATTTCTATCTCTTGATAACCTCTGTTCTTAATTGACATTCTCTAAATTCACTCATTAATATTAGTTCATATTCATGAGACCATACAATATTTGTTCTTTTGTTTCCACAACTAATTTTTGCATGTTAATCTTGTAGCCTGAACTTTTAATAGTAATCAGGATTTATTTACCCTAAGATTCCAGGTTAGTTTTTAAAAATAAATGCTCTATATCTGGTGCTTTTGAGTTTTATGTACCCCAGAAAACCATGTTCTGAAGCTTAATCTATACCTGTGAGTGTGAACCCACTCAAATAGGATCTTTTGATATGATTACTTCAGTTAAGGTGTGGCCCAACCCAATCATGACAGGCATTGATCCTAGCACTGCAACTATATGAAATTCAGACAGCTGGAAAGAAAGCCACAGGAAGCAAGGAGCTGAAATTCATCAGAACCCTGGAGAGTTACCTATGCACTGTCATGTGACAGAGGAGCCAAGGACCAAGGATCACTGACAGCTAGCCTAGAATGCCACAGTCTTTGGGAGAAAGCATCGCTATGATGATGCCTTGATTTGACATTTTCCCCAGCTTCAAAACCATGTGCTATTAAACTCCTATAGTTTAAGCCATCCTTTTGCATGACATTTGCTTGAGCAGCCAAGGAAACTAACACTAGGCAATAAATAAAGGTTAAATATTTCAGAAATAGGTGATTAGTTTGGGGAAGATTAAAGAAAGCTATTAAAAACGAAAATAGTGATTTTTGTCCTTGTAAATAATAAAATCTTGGCAGGTCATCATCAAGCATGCATCTGATGGAGTTTTACACCATTTACTCAAGATACACTTGATGATGTTCCCATACTGGTCACTCAGCACTCTTTTCTTTCAGGGGTAATGGATGTGCAAGCCTGCAGGTTCTTCCTTTTCTGTAGTTATTTGTACTGAAATGGAACATTAGTACTAAATCAGGATATTTTATTTAAATGAAAATATGTTGCTACAACATATAAACCATTTTGACATTTTAGAATTTGTAACTTCCATAAAGCCACACAACTGCTAAGGGTAGGCAGAGACTGATTAAGTGCACAAGCATAAACTCTTAATGACATCTCATTGATACTCACTTATTTGTTGCTTTATCCAGGGGATGGCTCTGTGTATGCTACTCCATTATTCAATATAGTAAGGTACTTTGTGAATGTCATCAAAATCAATTACTGTTTGTTCACTCTGGGTGGCCAATGAGGCAAAGAGCTAACCTCCAACTAATTTCCAAAGTCATTTATGAGCTGAGGGTTAAAACATTGCCACAGGTGCCAGACAACGTGGAAAATTTTAAAAATGCAAGCTATAGGATAGAAAAAACATATCACTGTGTCATGATAGACATTTGAAACATATTTGCTTATTTATTTCATACTCTCAAAATCTTTTGAGCTCCAAGATCTAAAAATTTTAATTTTATTATTGAATAAATGTCTAAAATCAAAAAGCCATCTCTATGGTCTCTAAAGAAAACTAAAGCCTTCCAAATGCTTGGTTAAATCATTCTAAAATATACATGAGGGGTCCAGTTTCTGGCTAAAAACCTATGTGTGATCTTTCAGTCCTGGCCAATTGCAAAGGCTTTACCTGACAGCTTCGATAGGGAAAAACTGCACTCCCTGCTGGGAAAATCACAAAAACATGCTTACTAGCCACTCCCCAGCCCTCACCTTCTACTGTGCCACTATGTTTCAGTCTGCTTCCATTCCACAGTGGTTACATGTAATGAAAATGCCTGGCCAGACCTTAAACCGAGAAACCGGGAACAAACAGCCCAAATGCTAATCAAGGCAGGGATTCTCAATGGTAGGGCCCCCTCCCACCAGGATGGATAAATACCACACTCAATACAAATTTGTCTCTCTTTTTCATCACAAAGTGGGATGTAATGACTGCATCCACCAACCCTGACCAAGCTTCAACTCCCCAGTGAAACATTCACAACGGAACCTCTTCTCCTGCTCTTTTAGACCCTCTGTGCTGTGTAAGTAATGAGGTGTCATTTGCTGAAAGTTTCTGTTGTGTCTCAGCCTGTGCTCTCATGGTGAACCATGTAGTAATTCGGTCCACACTACATATCCAGACTTAGTGCACAGTCAGTAGGATCCCCTGGCCACACATGGTCTGACACACATTCACCTTCATAGATGAAGACCTTTCTCAGGTGCCTCGGCTGAAACCACCTTAAAGAGGGGACAAATGGAAGTCCTTGGAATCACTTTCTCCACTCTGACTCAGTATTCAGTACTTTTTCACTATTACTACTCTAGTAATCCTCCCTGGCCTGGGGTCCATAGAACTGCAAAAGTCTTTTATTCGGGGCTCCCTTGGCAGTGAGACATCCTCTACATCTGTGCTGATTCATTTGACCCTCTTCCAGCAGGGTCATTCTATGGAGTAAAATGGAACAGGGAGAGCTGACGCTTTTCTCTAGGATTGCCTCTTGTTTATACAAGTGCAACTGCAGTGATTAAAGGGCTGTTACTTTCTATTTGACTTCTTGTCTTAATTGGATACTTTCGACATCTGGCAACTCACATCAGCTCAGCTCTTGACAATGCATGAATGGGACAGTGAAATATTAATGCTAAAACCTGAGTCCAGATTAATATTATTTTAAATTCCTTTGATAATAAGCATACACCTCTCCCTTGTATTTTGACTTTTATAGATAGTGAATTCTAGCCAAGGAATCAATCATATAAGATAAAGAAAGTCATAGTAACATTTATTGTATTTCAATTACCATTTACATTCCAAGATAATGGAGCAGACCACAGAAATGTATTGATTCAAATTTTATTTTGCTATATAATTGCATGGGTTTTACATTTTTTTTGAAATTTTAAATCTTAAAAATACTATATGGGCATGATATTTAAATATCTTAATTAAAGCAGAAGGATGTATAATGAAAAATTACATACCAAAATGTCCATTCTACTGCTGAATCAATACTTTGAAAATTATAAGGATATGATTTTTCTGGAAGATGCTTTCACATGTTCAAAATTTGGATTATGCCACTAACTCTTGAATTATAAACTTTGAAATTTTCTACCATTTTTATTCCAGAAGAGCTGAAGTTTTAACTACCCAAGAAATATTCCCACAGCAGTTTTCATTTTCTTTTTTTAAATTCACCTTTATTAATATCATCCCCCCCCCCCGCCAACTCATGCGTTTTAGCCAGATATATAGTTAGTCAGCTAAAGACTGCATTTACCAGCCTCCATTCCACTGTGGCCAGGTATTAAGTTTTGGTTACTGGGATGAGAACGGAAGTGACACATACAGCTTATGGGTCACTTGCTTGAGTCCTTTAACAAAAAGTTTGCTCATTTTTCTCTCTTCCCTTCAAGTTAGAACACAAATATGGTTCTAGTAACTAGTTTTGATATTGTGGACAAGGTTTCATTTTGAAGGAAGGCAAAGTAATCTGATAGAAGGAAACTTGATTCTGGAATGACCTTGTAGAATCAATGCTCTCACCCAAATTAACATCCCCACTTTATCCCCAACTCCAGCACCTATTTCCACAGTGTTTTCACAAAATGATTTCACTCTTCTCATTTAACCTACTGGTCACTTTTGCAAATTAAAAATAGTCTATTTAAACACACCATATTGGCAAAGCGATTCATTTTATCATTATTAGTAGATAGAATCTCTTGATTTCTCATTCTTGAAATGACAATGTAGACTCTCCAATCATTCCCTCCATTTTTCTTTCCAAACTTTGTCAACTGTACCTTTACTTTAATTATCAATGCTGATAATAAAAACATATAATGTTATTATTGTCTTATTAGATTTTCCTATGGGTTGATTTAAAAAAAATCTCAAGGGCTATATATTATGACAAAGGTGTGACTATTTTGTCTTCCTGAAAGGAAAAGGGCTAGAATAAATTTCCTCAGTTATAATTTAACATTAACATGAGTAGATGATTTGAAGTATGATGGTCCTACCCTCATGATTAAGTAAATTGTCTTTTTGCATACCGTTTATTTCATTGTGTTTTCAGATATTTCCAAGCTCTCATCACTGTTCTCTAATTTCTCAAAGATTATTCTATTGGATACCCTTGATCTGTTGCTCTAATCCAGACTATATGATAAACAGGTCAGTGTTTTCCCTTTTGGGGAAGAAAATATAGATAATTTTGCATTCTGCATGTCAGTGCTTTCTATACTTATAAAGATATAAGATACCTGATTTTCTCACAAATCATTTGCTCCTTATATTTTAAATGTAATAGGCCCAGATCCACTGTTCTCCTATACAGTCAAGCCATCTCTCCTATTCAAAGGGTAATAAGACTTATCTCTACTTGATCCAAATTCTTGAGTTTCATTGTTGAACTCTCTTCCCAGAGAGAATGTGCTTGCATTAGAAAGATAAGTATATTCCCTTTCTAAGAAGAGGAGAAGGGAACCTCCACAAGTCCTAAATGAGCTTCCAGACTCATAATTTTGTGGTTCCTCCTATAGACCCTATATAAAGAGCTGACATCTGCCATTATTGTGTCATCCTAAGGGCATGGGAAAAGGGTAATCAGCACTGATGCTGTGAGTAATAGTAAGTTTCATCTTTGATCCAGAGATTCACTTTCCTTTCAGGACAAAATAAATAATGTAGGTGTTAAAAACTTAGCCCCTTTCACTGCTATTTTAGATTAAGTCCACTTATTTCCAAAGCCATTGGCTTCTTCCTTACTGGATTATTAGCTTATGTTGCTATAATAATTTCTTATTTACTTGCTTTAAGAAGTACTGATATTAAAATTTCTAAACCTTTCCTTTTTGTCTAAATCCTCTAATTAAAAGACAGTGGTTTCAGATTGAATTTTAAAAAGCTTATATTTGTGCTCAACATATAAGAATTCAACTTTATGTATAAAGGTAAAAATAAGTTAACATTAAAAGGACAAAAAGATATACTTTTATAGTATTAATTTTTCAAAATGGAAGGGGCTATAGTAATACCTGACAAATTATATTTCAGAGAAGAGAATTCTATGAGAGATGAATAGTGCTAATTCATAAAGATTTAGGAAGAGGACCTAACCATTTTAATGTTTATGCCTTTACAAAGCATCAAAATACATGCAGAAAAAATTGATTGAACTTCAAGGAGAAAGAAAAATCTGAGATTTTAATAACATCCTCTCAATAATTGATAGAACAAGTACACAAAAGTCATTAAGGACAGAGAAGATGTAAACAGCATTATATACAAATTGTTGTGTTTGACAATAAAATATTTTACCCATTAATAACAGAATATACATCTTTCAGATAAAATTAGAACAGTTAACAAATAGGCCACATTTTGGGTCATAAAAAAAGTCTCATTAAATTTCAATAGCTTCAAATCATATAAATATGTTTGTTGACATCAATAAAATAAGTCATAATTCAAGGACAAAAAGATATCTGGAAAAACCTCAAAATATTTGGAAACTACATGGCATACATTAAAATGAACCACTGATGAGAGAAGAAATTCAAAGTGAAACTAGAAAGCACTTTTAAATGAATAATGAATAGAAGTGAAGATTTATGGGCAGGGGTGGGGCCAGGCTCTGACACATGAGGTAGTTTGGGGGCCTGTCTGCAGGCAGGTGGGAGCCACCAGAATCCTGGCAATAAAGGGGTGTGACCACACACAGGCCCCACCAACCCACTGCAACCCAGCCAATCAGAACTGCTTTTACCAGCAGGTGGACTGAGCTGGACCAGCTGCTCACAGGTTCTGATGTGCTGGTTCTTAGTTCTGGTCCCTGGCCCCTTGTAGCCCCTGACCCCTTCCCACTGGTGACCCCGCATGATGCTAACACCCTATATCCCCCATCCAGAAATTCCCCACCTTCCCCATATATAGGGCTACCCCTACCAGAGTCAGAGACCAATAGTAATTTCCCCGTGCCACCTGGCATCAAGACCCCAATGCCACTGGTAATGGAACCTCTCTTGATGCCAGCAGTGCCCATCTGTGCAGTGACGGCTAAAGGTGTGGACACAGCAGCTCTTTTCTGGCTAGAACAGGTCCTCAGAGGGCCTTATGGAGTGAGCATGTGGCCCCTGATGGTCTTATCTATGCTCCAATGCTGAGACAAGCAGTTCATGTGTCTAGCCTAGCATTCTCAAGTCTGAAGAGATGCTGTGCCCCAGTGTTCCTGGAAGGAGGACAAGTCAGACAAAGGCAAACCTCACTACTATAAAAACCAGAGTAAAGAAGTCCCACTGGAGAAACAGCATCAGAAACAATTAGAGCCACAGCCTTCTCAGCCACAAACTGACACCCACCCCTCTCACCCCATGTCTCCTGGTCCCACCCCAGTGTCCATGAGCCTCTTAGAATTTGAAACAGGTGGGTATTAAGACTGTGATGTCCCTGGAGCATGGCTACTGCAGCAGCCAAGGACGGCCCCCCACTTCTGGACAGCATCAGCCATCATAACAGGAGGAGGAGGAAGAGTCAAAGTCAAAACCAGAGATGTCTGGCTCACTTGCAGCAACTGGGAGAAAGTGAAGCAGACATTCAAGGAGCTACTGAAGAACAAAGGTATCCCCTCCCATGCCTTGTGGGAATAGGCCACGTAGATAGTGGTTACTGACCATAGTTAAAGTGCTTTGCACAAACTGAGCGAGAAAAATCAGGTATTCAATTCCTGTAAGAAGAAGGAGTCCTGGCTAAGAGCCAAGAAGGCTAAGCAAGTCCCTGCAGTATTTTCTGGAGCAGCAGTGCATGACCTCTCCTCTCCACTACCAGCAGGTAGAGCAGACCTTTGGGGATCTGGAGGTCTGGGCTGTGGTTCCACAAAGGGATCAAAAAGAAGTTTATGATGATGTCCTCTTCTTCCTGGCCAAGAAAGAGAAAGCACAGGCAAGGCCCTGAAGATTATCCTAGATGGGATAAGTAACATCAACTTCCAAACCACGTGTTCCCAGGCCCAGAGGTACCTTATGGAGAATGTTGATTTTCACAAGACCACCAACTACAGAACATGGGCAAGGAAGATGCACGGATTTTTGAGAAGTGTATCCAAGCTTTGGGGAGGGAGGCAGAGCAGGAGCAAGTCCAGTTTCAGTAGCATTACTAACAACACAAGAACCAGGTGTCCTCCCAAACCATCTTGTACAAGTTGTATGGGACAAGGCAGCTGCATTCTATGTCCCTCTGGATGGAGCTGTACCCAGTGGACAGCACTAATGTCCACTTACTCAACATGCTGAGCCAGCTGGGATCCACACTCTGGACTTGTTCAAATTCTAAATGGAGAATTTGAATGTAAGATTCCATGATGAGATGGTCATTATTGACAACTATAGGGACCAAGGCCTCTGCATGGAGGTGAACGCAGTCTTTGTGGACTTTGCCTACACTACAGTCTTTGACAAGAGGGGTACTGAGCTGTCCACAGGCAACAACAAGCTCTCCTACAATATTCTGTTGGGGGAAGAGGAGCAGGAGAGGAGTGGGAGAAGGAGGAAGTACAAAGAGCTTGACACAGTGAAGCTGTCTTTTGAGGGATGCTGAAGCAAGCGGTACCTGTTCTGGAGATGGAGAATTCCTGGGAAAAGGTCCAGACCACAGCCTAGTATCAAATATTACCCCCTTGACCCTGATGGCAACAATACTTCTTGACCACTGAAGGCCCCTTTCAGTCAGAAGCACAGCTGCAGGTCAGTTCCAGTTTCCTTTGTTTTTCTTTCTGGTCCAGCCCAGCGCTGTCTTCATGGCTATATCGGTGTTGTGTCTGAACTGTTCTGAACATCATCACTGATGTCCTAGTTCAAAATCTGTGAGCATTTTGTGGGTGACTCAGCCTTTGTGCAGATAACCCTGGTGTCAGAGTGGATCTGACTCTTTCCAGAGTCCCAGCAGGTGCTAGAGAATGAATGGCAGCACCTCTAAACTAAAAGTCGAAAAAGTGCAGAAAGCACAAAAAGTACCATTGCAAGCATTTCCACTTGCCTACCTTCCCCCCTGCCCTCAAGGTCTGAGTCAGAAGAGGAGGAACTGCCCTCACCCTCTCTCCAGCCCCACAAGTGGAGTAGATGAGGACCCTTGGAGTCAGGCTCTGAGTCCTCTTACTCACTGGATTTAGTTGAAAGGTATATTAGACAGGGTCCTCTAGAGAAACAGAACAAACAGGAGATACCTGCAAATGTGAGATTTATAAAGGTGTCTCACACAACTGTGGAAATGGAAGAGTCCAAAATCCATAGGTCAGGCTGTGAAGCTGACAGCTCCGATGAACGGTCTGGATAAACTCCACAGGAGAGGCTCACTGGCTGAAGAAGCAGTGAAAAGGTCTCTCTTCTTCCTTATAAGTCTCCAATTGATTGCATGTAGGGAGTAGGTGATGCCAGCATACAAAATGTAAGTGAAAGGATACCCAAGGAAGAGGGCCATGTTGGTGGACACAACCTGGGTGGCAGAGGGGAGCATCCTTACCCTCCAGCATTAGTGCCCACTTTTTCCCGCCCTTGCCCTAGAGTTCTACTATTGCTTCCTCTAGCCCTGGGAACCAGTGTGCACATGTTTTGTTTTGTTTTGTTTTGTGTTTTAAATAAGAATATTTATAACATGGAAAAATATGCTGCAGCTAAAGCATTGCCTGGAGGGATTTATATTACTTAATATCTATGTTAGAAAAGAAGGTTTCAAATCAATGAAATCAGATTCCATCTTAAGAAACCTATAAAAGGAGGACAAATTAATCCTAAAGTAAGAAGTTAACAATAAAGATCAGTGGGAAATCAATGAAAATGACAAAGAAAGAATGGAGAAAGTCAATGTAACCAAATGCTGCTTCAATGAAAAGATCAAGTAAAATTAAGAAATCTCTGTCCAGAAAAAACAAACAGAAATGAGTAGACACAAGTTACCAATATCAGGAATGAAAGAGGTGATGTGATAACCGACTCTACAAATGTTAAGATAATGAAGGAATACTAAGAAAAGTCTTTGCCCATAAAATTAACAACTTAAGTGAAATGATAAAATGCATTGAATGATACAAACTTCTAAAATCACTTAAGAAAAAATAGATAACAAGAATCCACTTATATATAGTAAGCATTTTATATTCATATTTCAAAGTCCTTCAAACATAGAAGACTCAGGTATAGTGACTTCTTTGGTGAATTCTCCCTGAAATTTGAAGAAGAAACATTACCAATTGAAAGCAAAATTTTCTAGAATATAGAAGAGGCTGGAAAAATTTTAAATTCACTTTATGAGAACAATATTATCTTGATACCAAAACCAAACAAACATATTACATAAATAGAAAAAACACAGACCAATATCCCTCACAAAAACTAATTTTTGAAACTCCTTACCAAAATATTAGCAAATTAAACCTAGCAACATATAGAAGACAATACACCATGGCAAATTGGGGTTTATCATATAAATGCAAGATTGCTATGGTATTGGAAAGCAAGCAAAAAAATATTGCATACTGACAGAATAAAACATGAAAAAATACATATGAAAAACTCTAGAGGTGCAAAAAAAATTTGACAAAATCCAATACCCATTACACACAAAAACTATTAAGAAAGTAGAAAAAGGAGGGGCTTTCTTTAATCTGATAGCAGGTACTTATTAAAAGCTTGATATCATACTTAATAGTGAAAGACTGAGTATTTTCTACTCAATATTGTAGAAAAGGCAATGATGTTTGCATCCATCATGCTGCCCTAGCCAGTTCAACAAGGCAAGAAAAAGAAATAAAAACCTTGTGGATTTAAAAATAAGAAGAAAATCCACTCTATTTGCAGAAAACATGGTCTTTTATGTGAAGAAAATAGAAAATATTCTACAAAAATGGGGGTGCAAGGGTAGTTCAGTGGTAGAATTCTCACCTGCCATGTGGGACACCCAGGTTTGAGTCCTGACTCATGCACTTCCCAAACAAACAACCAATTCAAAACAAATAAACAAACAAGCAAACAAAAATTTAACAAATGGTGCTGCAATAGGGGTACTTACATAGAAAAAGAATGAAATGTGACTTCCCACTTTAGAGCATACAAAAAAAAGAAAAAAAAATCTACAAAAGACCCTACTGGAACTAGTACACATTTTGAAAGAACATATGATACAAAGATAATAATTTTTTAAAATCAATTGAATTCTGGAAAGTTCCAATTGGATGTTGAAAGTAAAATTTCAACTTAAAATAGCATTCTAAAACATGAATATATTAGGTACAAAATAATCAAAGTTCATGCATGATCTGTATGCTGAAAATAAAAAAAATCTAGTGAAAGAAGTCCCAGAAAATCTGAATAGAGATTTATACTATTTTCATGGATTGAAAAAATCATTATTATTATAACTTTTTCCAGAATGATCTATACAATCAATATATTTCCAATAAAAATCATTAGAAGGACTTCTAGTTTCAGCTCTGACATGTAAAGTACACACAAAGTCCATCTTTAGCTCATTTATACAACTGGCAGGTATGCAGTATCTCTCTGTACTATCTTTGCAATATGCATGTAAATCTATAATTCTTCTGAAAATAAGGTCTATTAATTAAAAACAAATTCCAGGAAGATTTTTAAATTTTTATAGAAAAAGGTAAGGAAGTCATTATAAAGGGAAAAATATTTTTTTTAAGTTATTTTGGCTACATGTAGGCAATATAAGAAACAAAGCTACATGTAGGCAATATAAGAAATAAAGCTGCAGAGTCTGAATGGCTCCCTAAAATTCAGAACATTTCCTTTCTTCTATTTAAAAGTATGTTTTGCCTCCCTTATGTGGTATGTGAGTTTGAAAGGATTATGCACTCTAGAAAAGCCATGTTTCAATCCTGATCCAATCTTGTGGGAGCAACCATTTCTTTTAATTCCTATTCAGTAATATAGGTTGGGATCTTTTGACTAGATTATCTCCAGGGAAATGTGACCCACCCAATTGTGGGTATTAACTTTTTGATTAGATGGAGATATGACTCTACCCATTCCATGTGGGTCTTGATTAGTTTACTGGAATCCTTTAAAAGAGGAAGCATTTTGGAGAAAGCAACAGAGCCACGAGAATCATGAGAGCCAATACAGCCAGAGACCTTTGGAGATGAGGAAGCAAAATGCCCCTTGGGATGCTTTATGAAATAAGAAACCTGGAGAGGAACCAAACAGACATTGCCATGTTTGCCTTGTGTCTTTCCAGTTGAGAGAGACACTCTGAACATCGTTGGCCTACTTGAACCAAGGTATCTTTCCCTGGATGCCTTAGATCGGATATTCCTATATGTTTGTTTTAATATGGACATTTTTATGGCTTTAGAACTGTTAACTTGCAACTTATTAAATTCCCTTTTTTCAAAAGCCATTCCACTTCTGGTATATTGCATACTGGCAGCTAGCAAACTACAACATGTGGTAATAAATATTTCTTCATATAAAATATTCACTGAATAAAAAATAAGCTAGAGATAAAAGTACTAAAAAGATGTCTGGCAGTTCAGGAATAAAGAACGAGAACATTTAACAGTATGATCATTATCAATATCCCTATGAAATCTTCCTCTTGCACTTTGGCAAACAGCTAAATTGATCTTCATCAACCAAAACAGGAAAGATAAACTAACAGGGGCACAATGTGAAAGTAAATTGATACTAGGTCAGGAGGAAAAGAAGGAAGTATTTGTTGAAAAACTTGGGTGATCAAATGAGACTTTAAATGTCTACATTTTCAAAAGGTTGAAGATTCTTGAATAGTGTTTTTCTGCACTGAATCACCAGATACAGTATTTCTTAACAACACCTGGTGGATTTTTATTTAATTGATTTAAAGGCTTAGATACCTATTACCTGAAACTCATTTTGCTTAAAATGATGACACAGACAGAACCCTCAACACAGTAACTAAATACAGTAATGTATTTAGGTGGATGGTGCCTTAGCTTCCCAGGACTGCTATTATAAAGTAAAGCAGCTTAAATAATAGAAAATTATTATCTCCAAGTTCTGGAGGCTAGACGTCTGAATCACAGTGTTGGCAAAGCCATGATTACTTTGAAATCTCTAAGGTTCTGGTAGTGACCAGCAGTCCATGCTGTGCACTGACTTGTGGCATAACTCAACTTCTGTCTCCATGACATAGCCATCTCAGTGCATGCCCAAATTTCCTATCTTATAAGGACATCAGTCATATAGAAATAGGGCACCACTAATCCAGTTCGGCCTCTTCTTAACTAACATCTTTAAAGATTCTTTTTCTAAATAGGATCATCTTCACGGAACTAGGTGTTAGAACGTGAACATGTTTTTTTGGGGAAACATTATTCAATCCATTACAGATGGTTAGTGAAATTGGAAATGCTCAATATAGGAAGTGAGGAAATGGACATTGTGATTTGAGGATCACTGAAAAATCTGCTTATTCTCAAATATTTATTCCAGCACATGAAATAGTCATTGTTAAAATCATAACAAGTTAATGAATAAAGCTATGAACTTAACTCTAAAAGTCCAAAGGGGAGCTGTGCTTGAAATTCCTGAGGGTTCTTAGGAATAGGGGAGATGCAACATGGGCTGGGAAAGGGAAAGCAGAGCTTGAAATGATATAATACTGGGAAGGAGTAACAAGATAAATGTTGCAAATATTACATTCCTCATAATATAACCACTGTGCCAAAAATGGTTACTTTTCTATTTTTTTCTGGTCTAATTGATGATATTTTTAATAAAATATCTATCAACAAATAAAATTTATTTAGAACTTAATTATTATAGAAATTTGCTAAGCATTGGTCTTGAGATGCCATTAATAAATACTGTATTCTGAAATGTTAGGACCTTGTTTTTTAAACTGAGGTATTTATCAGCTTGCCAGAAGTATCTTAAATCACAACATTGGTATGTTTAGCTTTCCTACGGTCTTATTTATTGCCATGGTTTAATGCTGTATGTGCCCCCTTCCAAAAAAAAAAAAATGTTGTTAAATCTAACCCAGTCCTGAAGGTGTAAATACACTGTGGTTAGGGCATTTTGATGAGGCTACTTCAGTTAAGGTGTGACCTGCCTCAATCAAGATGGGTCTTAATATTATTATTATTTCTTATAAATGGAATGAATACAGAGAGAAAGAGAGAGACAGTTATGGAAGGAAGAAGCTGAAAGCAATGAAACCCAGAGGAGAAGGGAAAAACCAGCAGAGAACACCATGTGCCTGGTCATGTGATAGAAGGGACAAGGAACTGCCATATCCAGTCTTCAGAAAGAAAGTATCACCTTGATTTTAACATTTTCTCAGACTCAAAACTGTAAGAAAATGAATTCCCATTACTTAAGCTGAACTATTACATGGCATTACTTTAAACAGGTTAGGAAAATAAAGTAGATTTTGGTACCAGGAGAGTGGGGTGGTGCTATTGAAAATACCAAAAATGTAGAAATGGCTTTGGAATTGGATAATGGATAGAGAACGGAAGAATGGTGACATGTGTGATAGAAAAAGCCTACCTTGCTCTGAAGAGTCTGTTGGTAAAAATATGGACCCTGAAGGTATTTTTGATGAATCCTTAGATGGAAATGATGACTGTGTTATCAGAAACTGGAAGACAGGCAATCCTTGTTTTAATGTAGCAGAGAAATTGGAAAAATTGAGTTCTGATATTGGACAGAAAGCAGAATTTAAAAGATATGAATGTATATGTTTAGCTGAGGAGATTTCAAAGCTAAATATGGAAAGCACAGCCTGGTTCCTCCTTTCAGCTTATAGTAAAATGCAAGAGAAAAGGAATGAGCCGAAGACTGAATGCCTGAGTACAAACAAACCAGAAATTGATGATTTAAAAATGCTGAGCTTCCAGAAAGTGAGTGTCCAGAGGACAGTTCTCCATGTGAAGGTTTAACTGAACATGGAACCACTCAGTCATTCAGCACAAGTGAGAATTGGAGATGCAATTATCCAGGAAAAGTCTATGGAAAGTCTTGCTGTCTCATTGTTTGGAACTACATGTGAAATCAACAAGATTTTTGTGAGATCTGAATGGAACCACTGCCAGCCTGAACCAAAAGAGACAAAAAAGGGACAGATTTGAAGGAAAAACCTCTTCAAAGGCAGAACCATTGATCCTAAACTCTGGACTTAAGATATCTTCTCAGGCTGAGAAGGCAAGCCCATCCATGTGTGAGGAAAAAGGTGAATCTGTCCTGAACTTGGAGAGGATGGGCTGTCCACCCAGTTTTTTTGGGAAAAGTGCTGCCACCCCAGTCTTCAGAGTGGATGAAGCACATACCCCAGGGATTACAGAGTCTAGTCACTAACCCACTGTCCCGAGAGAGTTGCACATGTGCCCCAGAGACGTCAGAACAACTGGCTGTCACCTTAATGTATGAAGCATGTAAGTCTTCACCTCAGTGGTTGGGGAGAGCATGGGAAAGGGTAGAACAATGCAAACATTTGGAAAAGGCAAGGTTGCTGCTCCTTCAGGCCTGGAGGACAAAGTATCATTTCACAGATGACTCTCAGACTTTGAAACCTGATGGAGTATGGCCTGCAGGATTTGGGAATTGTTTGGAATTTGTGATATCTGTTTTCCTTCTTATTTCTCCCTAGGGGAGTAGGAATCTTTATTCTATGCTGGTCCCTTCTTTACATATATTGGAAGCATATAATTTGTTCTCTAGGTTTCAGAGACTCGCAGACAGAGGGAATTGTGACCGATGTCACTGATTTTGAAGAGACTTTGTATTTAGCAATGTTTCTGAAATAACAAGGCTTTTGGGAGATTGTGATTGGATGAATTTGGGAGATTGTGATTGGATACTTTACATGTAAAAGGAACATATGTTTTGGGGATCTAGAGAGTGAAGTGTGGTGGTGTGAGGTTATATATATCCCAGAACAACATGTTCTTAAATCTAATCCATTCCTGTGGGTGAAAACCCTCTGTAAGTAGGACCTATTGATGAGGCTACTTCAGTTAAGATGTGACATACTTCATTCAGAATGGGTCTGAATCCACTTACTACAGTACTTTATAAATGGAAAGAAAAAGAGAAAGAGAGAGAAAGTTATAGAAGTAAGAAGCTGAAAGCAATGAAACCTGGAGAAGGATGAAATCAGCAAAGGCCGCCATGTGCCTGGGCATGAGACAGATGGAAGAGCCAAAGATCTCCAGGAGTCAGTGTTCAGGAAGAAAGCATTGCCTTATTGATGCCTTGATTTAGACATTTTATTGGCAGCAAAACTGTAAGCAAAGAAATTTCCATTGCTTAAGCAGACCCATTTAATGGCATTGCTTTAAGTAGCCTAGGAAACTAAAACAGTTATATTTCATGTTTTTGGGTTTTTTTTTTTTTGTTATGCATGTGGGATAATTTTATTTGGGATCATTCTTTTTATTTGTTAGTAATTTTTGTTTTAAAGTAGTTCTATGGTATGTAAAAAATATAAAATATAGGGTTCCCATATATGATCCTATTATTGATATTTTTCATTAGTGTGGTATATTTGTTATAATTCATGAATTAACATTTCTATAGTTGTATGGTTAACTATAGATAATCGTTTATCCTAGGATTCACTGTATTATACAGTTCTGTGTTTTTCCCTTAACGTTTATTCTAGTAACAAATATATGACATAAAATTTCCCCTTTAAATACATTTACATTTTGGTTCAATTTTGTTAATTGCATTAACAAAGTTTGTGACTAACACCACCATGTAATTCCAAAACTTTACAATCAACCCATATAGAAATTCTGTACATTTTAAGCATGAACTCCACATCCTTTACGCCCAACCCAGCTGCTGGTACCATAAATTCTAGATTCTGATCCTATGAGTTTTCATATTCTAATTATTTCATATCAATGAGATCATACAATGTTTTTACTTTTGTATTGGTCTTATTTCATGCAACATGTTGTCTTAAGGTTCATCAATGTTTTGCATAAATCAGAACTTCATTGCCTTTTAGCTGAATAATATCCCATTCTATGTATATAAAAATTTCATATATCCATTCATCAGTTAATGGACACTTGGTTGCTTCTATCTTTAGTCAATTATGACTAATCCTGCTATGAACATCAGTGTACAAGTATCCGTTTTAGTCCCTGATTTTAATTCTTTTGGGTATATACCTAGTAGTGGGATTATGGGTCACAGAGTAATTCTATATTTAACTTTATGAGGAATGGCCAAACTGTCTTCCCCAGCAGCTGCACCAAAGTCCATTCCATCCAGCAATGAATGAATGTTTCTACTTTTCCACATCTTCTCCAACACTTGTAATTTTCTGCTTTTTAATAGTAACCATTCTAGTCTATGTGAAATTATCACATTGTGGTTTTAATTTGCATTTCCTTAATAACTAAAGATGTTGCCCATCGTTTTACATGCTTTTCAGCCATTTGTATATCCTCTTTGAAGAACTGTCTAAGTTTTTTGCACATTTTTAATTGGGTTGTTTTTATTATTGTTTTGTAAGATTTCATTATATATTCTGGATATTAACCCTTTATCAGATATGTGGTTCCCAAATGTTTTCTAACATTGAATAGGCTGTCTTTTCACTTTCATGATAACATCCTTTGATTTGCAAAAGTTTTTAATTTTGAGGAGGTTCCAGTTATCTAGTTTTTCTTTCATTGCTTGTGCTTTTGATGTAAAAGTCTAATAAACTGTTGCATAACACAAAATCCTAAAGATGTTTTCCTATGTTTTCTTCTAGTAGTTTTATAGTCCTGGTCCTTATATTTAGGTCTTGGATCCATTTAGATTTAAAATTTTTGCATCCGGACTGAGATAGGGGTCCTCCTTCATTCTTTCGCATGTTGAAATCCAGTTCTCACAGCACCATTTGTTGCTTAGTGCACTAAGCAGCCTTGTGAAAAATCAGTGGCCATAGAGGTGAAGGTCTATTTCTGAACTCTCAATTCAATTGCACTCATCTATAATCTATCCTTGTGGCAGTACCATGCTGCTTTGACTACTGTATCTTTGTAATAAATTTTAAAATCAGGAAGTGTGAGTCCTCCACCTTTGTTCTTCTTGTTTAAGATGGTCTTGCTTATTTGGGGCCCCTTACCCTCCAAATAAATTTTTTAATTAGCTTTTTCATTTCTGCAAAGTAGACTGTAGGAATTTTTATTAGGATTCACTTTGGGTTCACTTTGGGTAGAATTGACATCTTAATATTTCATCTTCCAATACATGAACATGGAATGCCCTTCCACTTACTTAGGACATCTTTGATTTCTTTTAGCAATGTTTTGTTGTTTTCCACATGAATCCTTTAAATCTTTGGTTAAATTAATTCCTAGATATTTTATTAGTTCAGTTGCTATTGTAAATGGATTGTGATTTGTTTCTTGATTTCTCCCTCAGACTGCTCATTACTAGTGTATAGAAACATACTGATTTTTGGATGTTGGCTTTGTACCCCACCACATTATGAATTCATCTATTAGCTCCAGTAGCTTTGTTGTGGCTTTTTCAAGACATGTTCTACATAAGATCATGCCATCTGCAGAGAGTGAGTGTTTTATTTCTTCTTTCCCAACTTGAATGCTTTTATTTCTTTTTCTTACCTAATTGCAATATCTCGAACTTCAGTAAAATGTTGATTAACTGTAGTGAAAGTAGGCATTTTTGTCTTATTCCAGATCTTAGAGGGAAAACTTTCAGGGTTTTGCCATTAACTGTGATTTTACCAGTGGATTTTCATATATGCCATTTATCATATTGAAGAAGTTTCCTTCCAATCCTATTTTTCTAAGTGCTTTTCACAAGAAATGATGTTGGATTTTGTCAAATGACTTTTCTACATCAATTAAAATGATCATGTGCTTTTCCTCTTCATTTTGTTAATGTTATTATTAACTTAATTGATTTCCTTTTGTTGAACCTCCCCTGCTTGTCTAGGATAAAACCCACTTGATCTGTTGTTTAATTTTTTTGATGTGCTGTTGGATTCTATTTGAAAGTATATTGCTGACAATGCTCATAAGACAAATTGGTCTGTAATTCTCCTTTCTTGTAGTATCTTTATCAGGCTTTGGTATTAGGGTGATGGTGGCCTCATAGAATATATTAGATAGTGTTACCTCCTCTTCAATCTTTTGAAAGTGTGTGGGCAGGATTGGTATTAAGTTTTCATGGAATGATTGATAGAATTCACCTATGAAGCCATATGATCCTTGGATTTTTTTCATGGGAGGTTTTTGATAACTGGGTCACTCTTTTTATTTGTAACTGATTGACTGACATCTATTTCTTCTAGAGTCAGTGTAGGTCATTCATGTGGAATTTGCCATTTTATCTAGGAAATTTGTTGGCATCCAGAAGTTCATAGTATCCTCTTATGACCCTTTTTATTTCTGTAGGGTCAGAGGTAACATCTCTGCTTTTTTTTTTTTTTTTATCATGGGCAGGCACCGGGAAGCAAACCCAGGTCTCCGGCATGGCAGGCAAAGAACTCTGCCACTGAGCCACCGTTGTCCACCCTCTGCTCTCATTTCTGATTTTATTTATTTACATCTTCTCTCATTTTCTCTTTGTCTGACTAGAAGATTGCCAATTTCATTGATCTTTTAAAAGAACAAACTTTTAGCTTTGTAATGCTCTCTTTTTTATTCTCAATTTCTTTTACCTCTTCTCTCATCTTTCATATTTCTTTCTTCTTTCTTTGGGTTTAGTTACAGTTCTTCTTCTAGATTCTCCAGGTGAGCAGTTAGATCTTTGATTTTAGCCCTTGCTTCTTTTTTAATGTAAGCATTTAGAGCAACAAATTTCCCTCTGAGCATTGCCTTTGTGGCATCCCATAAGTTTAGATATGTTGTATTCTCATTTGCAATCATCTTAAGATATTTACTGATTTCTCTTTTCATCTCTTCTTTGACCCACTGCTTGATTAAAAGTAGATTATTTCACTTCCTTGCCTGTTATTGATTCCCAGTCTCATTTTATTATGGTCAGAGTAGGTGTTTTGTATAATTTCAATCTTTCTAAATTTATCGAGACTTGTTTTGGGACTCAACATATGGTCTATCCTTGGAAAATAATACATGTGCACTTGATGTGAATATGTATTCTGCTGTTTTGGGATACAATGTTCTGCATAGGTCTGCCAGGTTCATTTCATTTATATTATTCAAGTTCTCTGTTTCTTTATTGATTTTCTCTCTAGATATTCTATCTGTTATGGGAGTGATACTGAAGTCTCCAACTATTATTGAAGAGGTATCTATTTCTCCCTTTACTTTGGCCAGTGTTTGCGTCTTGTAGTTTGGGGCACCATAGGTAGGTGCATAAACAGTAATGATTCTTATTTCTTTTTAGTGGATTGCCCTTGTAATTAATATATAGTGTCCTTCTTTGTCTTTGATAACACCTTTTGACTCAACTTTTATTTGTGTGATATTGCAATAGCTACATTATTATTTGCATGAAATAACTTTTTTCAAACTTTTACTTTCAAACTATTTGTGTTTTTGAGTCTAAAGTGAGTCTCTAATAAACAACATATGGTTGGATAATGCATCTTTTGAGTGTGCCTTTTGCTTGGGTAGTTTAACCCATTAACATTCAGCATTATTATTATAAAGGCAGTTCTTCAATCATTCTGCCCTTTCATTTTATACATATCTTTTTTGTCTCTTTTACATTATTGCTGCCTCCTTTTGTGTAAAATTGATTTTTGTGGTGTATCTTCCTGATCCCTTTCTCATTTCTGTTTCTGTGTATTTTTAAAATGTTTTATTTGTAATTATTCTAGGGTTTATATTGTACAACCTATGTCTAAAATCTACAAATTTGAGAAGTACTGTAGTAGTTAGATTCAGATTTCAACTTGACCAGGTGATGGTGCCCAGTTGTTCCTTTGCTGTGGACTTAAATCATCAGCATGTTAAATTCATCTATGGCTGATTACATATGCGGTTGGCTAAGGGGAGTGCCTTTTGCAATGAGTGAGGCTTACAAGAAGTCAGAAGAGAGCTCAGTGCAACTCAGTACAGCAAGCAGAGCTCAGACTAAGATGTTTGGGGATGCAGAAAAGAATCATCCCAGGGAAAGCTGTTTGAATCCTGAAGTTGGGAAAGAGGCCCTGCAGACTTAGCCATGTGCCTTCCCATGTGACAGCGGAAATCAGATGAAAAAAACCTGCCCCCCTCTGAAGAAGTGTAAATTTGTAACTAAATATATCCCCTTCATAAAAGCATGTCCATTTGGGAGTACTGCATTCCAGTATCATTAGCAAACTAAAACAATACCAACTTAACTTTACTAGCACACATGTTCTCCACTCCCATATCTCTGTTTCCCCTCTTTATGATATTTTTTCTGCATTACCTCTTTATTTTGTATGCCCATTAACAGAATATGCCTTTTTCTTGCTCAATGGTATTCTGACTCTTATAGGAATTAAAGAGTTGAGTTGTATATTGAGGATACAGTACTATAGTTTTTGCATTCACTGTTTTTGTTACCTTTACCGAAGACCCTCACTTACTCACCTGCTCCAAGCTACTCTCTCCCGTCTTTTACTTAAAACCTGAAAAACTGCCTTTAGCAATTCTTGTAGGTCAGGTCTTTTGTTGATGAACTGTCTCAGTTTCTATATCTATGAAGATAATAAACTCTCCCTCATTTTTGAAGGACAGCTTTGCCAGATAAATAACTTTGGGCTGGTTGTTTTCCTCTTTCAGTATCTTAAATATATCATACCACTGCCTTCTTGCCTCCTTTGTGTTTGATGAGAAATCAACACGTAGTCTTATTGTGGATCTCTCATATGTGAAAAATGAAACACTTTCTTCTGGCTGCTTTTAGAATTCTCTCTTTATCTTTGTCATTTGACATTTTGAGATGTGTTTCAGAGTAGGTCTATTAGGGTTTATTCTGTTTGTAGTTTGTTGCACTTCTTGGGCATGCATATTTATGTCTTTCATAAGAGGAAGGACATTTTCAGCCTTTCATTCTTTCTGCCCCTGTTTCATTCTGTTCACCTTCTGGGACATCCATGAAGTGTATGCATCATGACAACATGAAGTCCCTAAGGCACTGCTAATTTTTTTCTATTCTTTTCTCTATCTGTTCTTCTGACTGTATGATATCTTTTATCCTGTCTTCTAGTTCACTGATTCTTTCTTTTGCTTGTTCAGATGTGTTCCTATTTAACCTCATTAGTGTCCTTTTAATCCCTATAATTACTGTTATGTTTCTTTCTAAACTTTTGAATTCTTCATTATTCTTACATGTTGTCTTCTCAATATCCTGTAGTTCTATATCCACAATTAGTTTATTTCTATCCATCTGTCTTTCATCTTCTTGAATTTATTTAGGTTTTTTGAACTTCTTTGAGTAGTTGTCCCAAATTCTGTGTCTCCTCTGAAGTTTTTATTTGTCTCCGACTTAGCTGTATCTTCCTAGTATGGTTTATTATTTTTTGCTGATGTCCAGGCATCTGATTATTTTGACATGCTAACTCTCAATTTCAGTTTCTCCCTCTTGCCTAGGGTTTTATGGTCGGTTGGTTTTGTGTTAGCGCTCTTCTTTGATGCTTGATTCAAACTTATTCTGGAGCTTTTAGAGTAACCTGTGTTTAACTATTCAGATATTCTTAGCTCTTATGTACCTGATTATTGCCCTGGATATGCAGTACAATGTTTAAGATTGTCTTTCGTAGTGCAATTGTTTTATCTCCAGAAAAATGGTCCTTTTCTCTGTCACTTCTCTGGCAATCTTGATCTGTTCTGTTTTTGTGAACAATTTTCTCCCCAGCTTCTATGATTTGTTTAAATTCTCTCCTTCACTCAGTGCCTCCTTTCTTTTCACTATACTTTTCAGTTTCCTTACCATCTTACAGCAGTTCAGTTTTCTCCTTTCCACCACCCACCTCCCACCTGTTATATTCTAATATGTAAATGGAAAGTGTGCCCTCATACAACAATATACCCAACAAAGATGATACATATTAAGATTACTGGAAGATATTAAACAAATACTAAACAAAATATTAAACAAAACCCTAAGGAAATTAAGCAGCCATCCAGCATATTCAAATCCCTCCCATTTGATGGCAATGTCAATGATGAGTTCAATCCTTTAATTAAAGTAGATGGCAAAATAAACTACTTACACTACCACATACCACATGCTTATCACATCAACCCCCCATCATCAACTCAGAAAACAAATACACTATACAACTCTCAAAATATTTAGCCTAAATCAATGTACTTTTTTCTTTCTAACTCAGTTCAACTAGAGTATTTATAATAATTATAATGGATTTAGCTATATTAAAGATGAATATTTAAAGATTATTTTTAAAATCACATATCCTTTGACCCCTTAAAGAAGCATGTAATGCCCATAACTTTGCAAATGACATTCAAATATTCCGTCAATCACTTAAAATGATTAAAGAGATACCCATAGGTAATGATGGCAGCAATTTGCTGGTCTGCTTCATGAGAAAATTTTAATTAAAAATCTTAGGTCCTGGAAGCAATCTCAGGTATAATTTACACAGAAATCACAGTGAATATATTCAAATTATTCAATAAATGTTTGTCAATTAAATGTTAAATCCAGTTTAATTCCAAGTAATGACAGCCATAAAATGTGTCAAAAAAAATCTAGGGAATAAAAATTTGGAAAACATATTATCCACTTAGATTTTATCTAGTCTGTATGATAGTCTGTGTATTTCTGGAGTGTTAGTAGTGGATAAACATTTTACTGCACCTACAAACTGAATGACTCCCTCTTGTTAATCTCACTGGTATATTTTCTAGGAAAATTTATAATGTCAAGAGTCAAGATTTGTTATTAGATAATAGAACTTAATATTTCTTTCATCATATTTTTTGTTCTGTTTCTTTCTTATTAAAGGCAATAAAATTATAACAGTTTAGTAGAGAAAAAGCAGCTACTATGATATTATTTTCAGAGTGGTTTGAAGAAGAATGTGTGGGAAGGTATGTGTACAGTTATTTAATAAATGACAATTCACATGCAATACATTTTGCTGGGACAATTGAGCCAAAATTTACTGTTGATATTAAAATAAAATCATTGATAGTTGACATGTTTATTTTTTATAAATATTAAAATAACCAAAGATATTATTTTCATTATAATTATCTATTACAGAAATATTAGACTAATACTATCATTATCTCCATTCACGTAGAGGCAGAAAGCCAGGAAA
>PVIY010013335.1:40067-59616 GCA_004026745.1 Myrmecophaga tridactyla | reverse complement strand
CAGAGTCTCATTGTGAAAGCTGTATCATTGTTCAATCATCATCAAGAAACATGGCTACTGGAACACAGCTCTACATTTTCAGGCAGTTCCCTCCAGCCTCTCTGCTACATCTTGAACAACAAGGTGATATCTACTTAATGCATAAGAATAACCTCCAGGATAACCTCTCGACTCTGTTTGGAATCTCTCAGCCATTGACCAAAGGCAGTGATTTTTAATGCTCCAAGTCTTAGTAGTGACAATCATATAATTCTACTAAAAGGCAGAACTCAATATCCTATTCATATCCTATCCAAATTGGAGGATATCAACAATAGCATACATAGTAGAAAAGGAAAAGATGGTCTCTAAAATCACATAAATATGTAGACTGGTCCAATGAATTATGTATTTTTCTTCCCTATTGGAAGATGCTACTAAAGCCACAAACATAGTCTTGCACTCTCTCTCCCTTAAAAGCAATGCACTTGGGATGATATTGCCTTATTTTCCTGTTCTGTAGCTCTTGGCTATTAAAGGCTTATGCTTTTAAAATAACTGTTCTTGGCTATGGAACATAACAAAGCTTACAGGTAGACAATAACTTTAGGAGGAAAAGCACAGAAGTCCAAACATTTTGGCTCTAAAACTAGTTGCACAAACCTTAAACAACTTTTAAAAATAACTTTAGTATATCACTTCTAAGATCACTTACTTTTCTAACATTTATTTTAGCAATATAACATTAACCAAGCTAAGAAGATCACATACTAATCAAACTCAAAATGATTACATTCCATTTAAAGACCAACGATAGTACCTCTCCACATGAAATGCCAGCTTACAACAGGGATAATTTCTAAAAGTCAACAAGGAAGAGATGAAAATCATGTATTATCAAATTTATGATTGAAAAATCCACTAAATCACCCATACACAATGTTTTTGTGTATACAACACATGTAGAGAAATTCTTAAGCACATTAAAGTATGTTTTAGGAAGAATAAAAGGAAAGTCTATATGCAAATGTTTGGACACTCAAAACATGCTCCCTTTAAGATACTATGAAATCCTACTCAGGAATGGGGTCTTGATGGAGGATTCTAAAGAGTTTCTGCTTGCTTGCTGTTATACCCTTTTAGTTCTGTTTTTCACAAAAAGCTTATAATTTTAGTAGATTTACTCATTGTTGTGAGGGTTAGATGACAGTGGAGTCACGTTTTACACATGCAGGGTTGGACAGTAAAGTCTAAGGATACGTTTACAGTGATGAGATTCCACCGCAACTACACATGGTAAACATGTTTAGGAATATCACCCAAGACTACATACTTCCCTTGTTGAACAGGTGGCCCTATGTAGGCGTATGGTTCTCTGTGACCCTTTCTTCACAGCTGAATGCATGAGAAGATTTTACCTGATCTAGACTTAAGTGCTTTTCTTCCACAGGCAGGTGAGATGATCTGGGCCAATGAGACACTTTCAGATTTGAACTAAGAGACGGAGACATTGCAGACAGTCTGTTTTGGATGCTGGAGCTCAAAGATGACCATGTAGAGTTGGAGCCTAAGTGATATTATAACAACAAAAGCTATGTGCAAGCTAATGGATAAGCAGAAGAAGCTGTTCTGTAGAGAGGAGAATGGAAAAGATATGCAGAGAATATTGAAAGTCAAAGACTATGGGGAAGCAGGGGGAGAGAGCCAAGCTTGCCCCCTGATTTCCTAGGACTGAGTCTGGATTCCATGAAACTTAGCTGGCTTTTGGATGTCCGTGCAGCTGCTTGCCCAGTCTTTACCATGTCTATCTTTCCTTTAGTTGTTTTTGCCAGTTTTAATTTCTTGTGATTCAGACAGCCTTGACCAGAAAGAACTACCATTTAAAGTGTGCCA
Source organism: Myrmecophaga tridactyla (assembly GCA_004026745.1). Classification (NCBI taxonomy): domain Eukaryota; kingdom Metazoa; phylum Chordata; class Mammalia; order Pilosa; family Myrmecophagidae; genus Myrmecophaga; species Myrmecophaga tridactyla. The sequence continues at coordinate 57,744 of PVIY010013335.1, read as the reverse complement.
AACATCTAGCTGGAAAACATATATTTTTCTCATTTGACCCTCACTAAAGCTCTGAAAAACGAAACAAGAAGGTTTTGTTCAAGGACGTATAACAAGTAAATTTCACAGAACTGGTATATTCACTCAGGACCATTCTCCACCTCCATCATGCCATGCTAACATAACCATTACTCTCAAAGACAGTTTCTTCTCAATGGCCTACAAGCTTCTTCCTCAAACTTGTTTTCCTAATAACTGGAACCATGTCCAGAATATGGTTGTGCAGCTTCTTTACCCCTAGTGCACTGCTGCCACAGCTGCTGTTGGAATTTAGCTCTCACACCAGATATGTAGTGGTTAGTACATAAAAAGTTAGGGGGCATAACTGAGACTGATCTTTCTGAGAGTATGGGCTATTGTCACCTAATATGTAAACACAGTGAGTTGGACTCTGTCTTGATTAACATGCCTGGCATATAATAGGAACTCAAATATCTAGAGTTTGCTCAGGTTGTTGGGGTGGGAGAAAAAACAAAACAAAGCAAAACTATACTTTCAAAGCTCCAGTGATTCCTTTCGTAAAGCTGTAGGTGGAGAATCTGATTGGATGGCATTTCACTTAGCAGAATATCCTGATGAGCTATTAAAATGCAAATGTAAGTTCAGAGCCTAGACTGGGGTGGAGGACTGGAAAGCTAAACAGCTATGTAACCTGTCCAGTTTTGGGGAGCTGTGATAAGATCCTAGGAATGTATGTCTGTCACTGAATTTGAAGTTGTTTCCTATTCTTTGCAGTAATCACTTTGACCTCATCTTCCCACTTCGCAGCCTTCAGTAAAGTGTTATACCCATTAACATTGTTTTAGTTGTGCCTTGTGGGTCAAAAGGCAAAAAGTGGGAGAAAAAAGTCTATCGTGGTGATAAAAAAATATTTAAGCCTTCTAGCCTCCTATATTCTGAAGCAGCGATAAGGAAAAATCTGAGAGGATAGTATGGTAGTCCATGACAAACTCTGGGATCTGTCCTGTAACTATTTGTAGAAGAGTGCCTTGAAAACTATTGCTTTTTTATTTCTTTGCTTTGTATATATGTTATACTATATAATAAAAAAAGTTTAAAAAAACTAAAAAAAAAGGGAAAAAGTGAGGTTTCCAGCGTGAAGCTAAAGGGGTAAATGAGTGCGTTCTATACCCACCAAGCAGATGAACAAAAATTAGAGACTGTAATGGCAAAAAAGCAAGTTGGCTGCACAGTCTAATTCACTGACAGCTATTCTTGAAAGCAGTGGAAAATTTACGTTAGTGTAAACTGGTAAGAAAAACTGTTGTCTGTTTTTTGTGTTTTTTTTTTTTGTATGGGCAGGTACCAGGAATCGAACCCAGGTCTCCAGTGTGGCAGGTGAGAACTCTGCCTGCTGAGCCACCGTGGCCTGCCCAAGACTGTTTTAAAAGATATTAATTAGCTAAGGATTAGGATTAGCAGCTGAGAGCAAGAATCAGGAGACAGTTCTGGTGTCAAATCTATCCACTATTTACCAAAGTGTGATCTTAGGCAAGCTATTTTTTTTGAGCACTAGTTTCCTTATTTGTAAAATTGGCTACCTTAAAACTTCTTTAGGTCTTTAAAAAAGAGAATGCATATAAAGCAAATGGCTGACTGCCCAGCCCATAGTGAAAACTCAACAGGTAAATTACCATTTACATCCAGAACCCTGTGGGTCTCTTTTTAAAAAACATTTTTACTGAAAAATCTTCACACACATACAGTCCATACGTGGTGTACAACGAATGGCTCACAATATCATCACATAGTTGTGTATTTATTACCATGACCATTTTTAGAACATTTGCATCACTCCAGAAAAATAAAGAAAAAGAAAAAACTCCTACATCCCATATTCTTACCCCTCTGAGTGACCACCAGTGTTACAATCTACCCAATTTTTTAACCTTTATCCCCTCCCATTATTTATTTAGTTTTTATCCTTATTTTTTTTTTACTCATCTGTCCATATTCTGGATAAAAGAAGCATAATGTATGAGGTTTTCACAATCATACACTCACATTGTAAAAGCTATATAATTACACAATCCTCTTGTGGATCTTCTAATGTGGTTTGCAAATGTCATTTAATAACTGGCATTATGTGCTTGATAATGAGCTGTGAAAGGTTTACTTCCCTTTTTTTTTTTTTTTTTTTTGCTTGGGTAGGCACCGGGAATATGAACCCAGGTCTTTGGTATGGCAGGCAAGAACTCTACCACTGTGCCACAATTGCCTGCCCAGTTTTCTTCCCTTTTAAACCCAAGCTTCCTGACTTCACAGAATTGTGGATAATTCCTTCACTGATAAACAATCACCTCTTTTGGCATTTTTTTCCAATACATTTTTAAAAGATGTATGAAAAGGGACTTTAAAATTGTCTGGGTTTTTACAAAAGTATAATTGTTGGTTTGAGACCAACTGTTACAGCATATAATTAATACACTATATAAATCCACTTTTGCAAAAGTTGTTCCATTTAATCCTTGAAAATGCTTAGGTTATTTCTGTCCTTGATTTATATATCAATTTCAAATAATTATTTTCTAAGACACTTTAAAGTGCTTTTCACTAAATTTTGAAAGCTCTATTCCAATCTTTCTTTTTATCACAAATTACATGTTCATTGTTAAATGTTTGGAAAATACAGAAAAGTAATAAAAAGAAAATAACAATTACGCATCATAAACCCATCATCTAGAAGGAACCAATAATACACACTCCGTTACAATGAATTTATTTATTTATTCATTTTACAATGAATTTATTTTAAAATACCGATTCTTCAAATATCTTGTAGAGATTTTTACTTAATAGTTTTATCTCAGAAGGATGGTTGTATTAACTACCAAATACCATTTTAAAAGTAGAGAAAAACAGGATGAAATGTTAAATATTGGTAAACTATAAAAAATTTTGCAAGTCATTACTGTTGGCTTTCTGTCAATTCTATGGTTTTGGAGGGATGCTGATTAAGGATGAGGACAGTATTATGGCTATCTGATTCTAGATGATTTGGGGGAATATGTCAGAGGAAGTGCCCAGGCTTTCATGGAAAATGCTCAATTTTAACAACACAGTTCTATCTCCCTAGGCTTACTAATGACAGAGACTGAACAGACATATGGATTTGGAATACAATGAGAGATGTCAGGCCAGGCAAGAAAGAAAAAACAGTATCATACCTTTAAGATACCTGGGTTATGATAAATTAATAGAAAAATGAGATTTATTTTTCACCTTTAAATTCCCAAAGATATTTTCTAAATAGTAACTCCCAGTGGTGAAGGTGAAATGAACTAGCTTTCTCAGACACTGTCGGAGGGAATGGAAATCGGCACCATCTTTCCAGAGAGCAATTTAATATATTTGCATTAAAAAAACATTAAAAATGCTTATAACTTTGGGGCTTAATAACCACAATTCTGGTGACTTTTGCTAAGGAAATAATGAGAATGATGGTGTAAGATTTAGGTATGCTTATATTCACTAGGACATCATTTACAAAGGCGAAAAATTAAAACTATCCCCCAATAAAGGGAAAAGGGTCTGGTTAAATTCTTAAGAATTTCGTACACTAAAATATTACACAATCATTAAAATGCATGTTTTTTACTGTTAATTGAGAAAATAAAATGGAACACTATCAACCTAATTTTATTAGAAAAAAACTCTAATTGCTAACTTGATGAAATATTAGTTTGAAAATCAAACATCATCTTCTGCTACCCTGCTGGTCAGAATGATCCTTCCCTATCCTCTCAATTCTCAGTGAGCAGGACCACCACCCATGTGTGCATTTGCTTCTGCCAAAATCCTGAGAGTCATTTTTGATCATTTCCTTTCTTTCACACTCCAAATTCAATTTATCATCAAGGCCAGTTTCACCTCCAAAATTTAAGATCTGTCTACTCTCCATCTCTGCTGCCAGCATCCCACCCCCAGCCACTATTATCTTTTGCCTGGGCTACGGCAGAAACTTTCTAAGTGGTCTCCAGTCTTGTCCCTCTAAATTAGTTCAATCAAAAAGTAGATCATGTCTCCTCCTTATATTGGCTATCGCTGTGCAACAAACTTCTATGAATTTCAAGGCTAAAAACAACACAGATTTATTATCTCACAGTTTCCATGGGTCAGGAGTCCTGGTATGGCTGGGCTGGGTTCTCTGTTCAGGGTCTCACCATGCTTAAATCAAGATGTTGGCCAGGGCTAAGCAATCTCATCTGAGCCTTTTCCAAACTACTAGGCTGGTTACAGTACTGAGGCCCTCAGTGACTAGAGGCCACCCTTTGTTCCCTGCCACGTGGCATCTCCACGTGACAATTTGCTTCTTCAAGTCAAAAGGAGGTCATATCTGCTGTTTTCTGACCTCTAGATCTTCTTTTAATGAGCCCCTCCAGGATAATCTCCCTTTGATTAACTCAAAGTCATCTGATTAAAGGCCTTAATTACATCTTCAAAATCTTTTCACTTTTGCCATATAACATAACCTAGTGATATCCCATCACATTACCATATTCATATTCCTGCCCATGCTCAAGGGGAAAGTATTACACAGGGCCTGTATATCAGGGTGTGGGAATCTTGGGAGCCACGCTAGAATTTGGCCTACCACCCCCATGCCACACCGTACTTGTCTTTGGGTGGTGGTATCTTGCGTAATTCATTTTCTTTTTAGTATTTTTTGTGTTATCTGAATTTTCTACACTGTCTGTATGTTAGCATTCTCCCTCTACAAATATTTCTCTAAGATTATATCATTCTTTTGTTTAAAATCCTTCAGCGGCCTCTCACTATGTTCTCGGAAAACTCTAAACTACTGGCCTACATGTCCCTGCATGATCTGGCTCCTGCCTGCCTCTCCAGCTTCTGTTTCCTTCAGAGCACTTACGAGAACTTTCAATTATCTTGCTCTAGTTTTTAAACTTATTATCTGTTTCCCTGAGTAGAATGTGAGTGCAAAGGAAACAGAGTCCTTCTTATTTAGCATATGCCTATCACAAACTAATTCCTCTGTAAATCTGTGATAGGATAAACAAACACAAATGGGCCTTTTTGAGAAGATTAGCCTATATAACATCAGTCACTTAATAAACTTAGAATAATACAGTAAAAAAATGAGGACTCTATTTGTAGTTCAGGAACTAACTGCCTCATCCTTGAGGCAACAAGTTAAAACCCTCAATAATGACACATTCAAAGAGTCACAAAACAAAGAAAGGCCTAGAAGATACTTGCTGACCAGAGCAATCTACTGTTAAAGTTTCGTAATTATTATACTAAAGCCCCACAGAGACTACTACCTCTACCACCACCAATGTGATTTACAAAGGACCTGATGGCATTAAAAGTTGACAAATTCCCAGTTAGTGGAAATGTTCAAACAGAGGTTGAATAGCCACTTGGCAGGAATGTTGGAGACAGGATTTGAACCTTGGATGAGAGATTGGAAGAAACTGTTTGGGTCGGGCTCATTTGCAAGGGCATCAGTTTGGGGACCCATAGGTCAAATTTGGCCAGTAGATGAGTTCTTTTGAAGATACAATGTTTATTTTTAAATTGATCTGAATATCATTAGCTAGGGTTTATGCTCTCATTTAGGCATCTTATATTAGATGCCTGTCCCCTGCAGGCATCTGAGTTGGTTCCTCTCTCAAGGCTCTTCCAATATCAGAAACTGGGAATAAGTTAATACTATGTTAAGAGAGTTGTTGGCATGGAGGGCTATGAACTTTACACTAAGAATAATCATCTCTGTATGACTTGCAAATCTTTTTTCTACCCTTCATCTTTGACATTTTACCCTATGAAATTTAACTCTGATTACCGAAGCTCATGACTCACTTTGAAGATTTTATCTATTATCAAAATATTGACTTAACCTTTTCCAAGAAGAAACTTGAAAACAATCCAATACATATATAGAGCAATAGAAAATGAAAAGAAACTCTTTTTGTACCTGGTTGAAGAATAAATATGACCGAGTTCAGATATGAGAAAGAGGTATACAAGGAAAGACATTATTTAATTGTGCAAATATTGAATTCTGGCTCAATGTTCTTTTTGGTTTCAGACCAATGAATTATAATTACATTTGATTTTATCAGTGCAACACTTATAAATGACTGTGGTTAGTGACTTTGTGTCCTGACACCACTTTTAACTATTTGAGATGCTGAATCAGTATCTGAATAAAGAAATACTGACAATTTCTCCTCAGCAATTAAAAGCAACTAGGAAGAAAGAAAGTGTTCATCATGCATGATTCAAGGCACCTCTAATCTGCCTTTCAGCTAGCCTCCTTAAAGGAAATTAGGTTTCACTATGTGAAGCCATTGAACTTGTCTCCCAGTTCCCTTCTTCCTCATTTGCTCATTATTTTCTTCCAAACAATGAACAATCATCATAACAAGGGGAAAAAAACATTTAAGACATGAGGGAAAAAAACTATTTCTTTTTAGAATACAATAAATTTTACTACAAACCTTTCAAATTAATAAATCTTTAATAAATAAAACCTGGGCCAATAAATAGTGATAGACTAAATAGCTCAGCTTCTTGTTATCACAGAAATAACCACTACCTTTTCTAATTTGGGAAAAAGAAAAAAAATACTATTTGGCTCATTAATTGGATATTTAAGGTATTATTAAAGTAGTTTATGTTTTTAGTTGTGCTTGAAGCCCACCCTGTCTATAATCTTTATAAAAATACATTTTAAGTGGTACTGAATCCAGATTCATATTTCTTTCAGAGCAACAATTATTTAGTATACTGAATAACAGGTTTCAATATTTTAAATATTTGTGATACTGGCCAATTTTATTTGATTGAGCAGAAAAAGATATCATCACCTGCATTTTGGTTTTTGAAGCAAGTACTCACGGTGATCATTGAAGTTTTCTTTTCATAGGCTATTCCAAGGCTGTTCTAGCTATTTTAAGAGGTTGAATGTGAGACAGTGAAAACAGCTGCCTTTAATTTACTGTATCTGACCTATCAAGAAGAACTTGCTATGGGAGTCCTTCACACCAACACCCTTAGAAGAGTATCGGTTTTCATTGTGGTGAGTTAGTAATGAAACAACAATTATTGTTGTATTGTTGCTTTTGCTTTCTACTTTCAATTTAAGTCCACAGTACCCTTGATCACCTTCTAATGGTGGAAATAAATTGCTCTCTTTTCAAATTGTTATAGTTAAGTATTATAGTTAAGGACATCTCTCAATACTCTAAAATCTAGAGTGTGGGATGAAAGAGTCATCATGAAGAGGCCTCCAATACTCCATCAGTTTTCCCACATCATGGTGTCATGTGGCGAACCTCAGTATAAACCACTCAAGGCTCTGATTCTTCAGAGCCTGCATAGTTACCTCCCTCCCATGGCTCCCTGCAATAGAGAGGCCACCTTCTTACCTGTCTGTGCCTAAGCAGACAACTTCCTTTCACTCCTGTACCTTTCTGAACAGAGTAAGGAGCAGGTATGTCAAGTTCAAGAACAGATGTTGCAAGCACAGTCTTGAGGAATAGCTGAAAATACTTGTTATTTTGGAGGATGAGGAAACTTCAGGTCATATTTTAAACTTCATCTCATATAATCCCTATCCTTTAGCCATTAGTGATCCATAATATTTAATTGAGCCATCGTTGATTTGGCAGGCAGTGATAGAGTCATCATACAGTCACGCACAATTTAAGAAGTTAAATTTATTTTAAACATCTGACACCTCTGTTAATTTTCTGAAGTTAGTAATGGGGAGAATCTAAACTTTTCAAAAGTTTGTGTTCAAGGATGAAATTTATACTAAAACTTCATCCTGAAAGTATTCTATTTGCATTATGTAAATATTAATATTAAATGCTTCAAAATTAGTAATCGTTATGCTTCTACATTTTATTTTCATAGCTCTTTTAATGCTTTCCAAATATATGGCATTAGGTTTGAATTACTATACAGCTATACAATATTAGCTTAAAAACAGCTGTCCTTTGAATTTAGTAACCTTTGATTCACCTAATACAAAATATCAAATGTAAGTCAAAATTTAAGTATAACCTCTGATATTACTGAACAATTTTTTTTTTTTGCTATTTCAGGGGATACATTTGAGTTATTAAGGATGTGATTTTACATATTAATAAGAATTACTTTGTGAACTGTTTATAACATGAACTTACAGAGTAGTGGACTAGCTTAAATAGCTGATTATTTTTAGACATTGTCTAACATTGGGAGTTTATAAAGTATATACTGTAAGGATCAGACGCACAGCATATATGTCTGTGAATCATTAACATGCCATTTATGGTAAACTTTATTTTTTGATCCAAATCTTATCATTTATGATTATGTTGGGTATTTACATTGTTGGCATTTGCAGTTGTTTCATTTAAAAAACTATTGCTATTAATTCTTTCCTTAACTGTATTCTTGTAGTTATAATTCTACATAGAAAAAACTGAGGCACAGAGCTTTTACTCAACTGTCAATAACAAAGGATACATGGGACCCGGAAGTCTTTGATCTGGATATCTGCATCTCTGTGTCTCTCTGCTTCTCCAAAGAAATATCTCAATTACAAAAGCAGTATATTTATTTTAACAATTTAAGCAATATAAAAGAATAAAAGAAAAGATTAATAATCCCCTCTTTCTCTGATCCAGAATTGCACTGCCTCCTTAGTAACTACCTTAAAACAATAATTACTCTAAACTCCAGTAACAGTAGGTTTTCTTCTTTTTAAATAATTCTTAGTGGAATAAAACAAGTCACAAAAAAAAACACCCAAGATGATTTTAGCCATGTAAACAAAATTCCAACAGCCAAGGATAACAGATTAATGATTTTACATAACCACCTATTATGACATCACAAATAATGGTATATTTACATAATTGTATGAATATTGAGATATATTCTTAATAATGGCCCCCAAATATTTGGAATATACTTAAGTAATAAGCAATGACAGCAAAGACTGGAGAAAGTAATATTTCAAAAGGATTTCCAAAAAAATAATGACCATACTAACACATACTAGTATGAGTGCTTCTGTTGTGTTTGGTAGTCTCTGTACAATATCTTAATTAATCTTGATAACTATAATATAGTACTACTTTAACAAACAAGGAAACTGACGTTCATTGATTTATGTCATCCAGCTCATAATGGAGTTGGAAATTGTCCCTTTCCTTTATAATTATTTGAATTGCATTTATTGATCTGAAAATTCAAGTAAGCAAAATTACTTGCACATTTTGAGTTGAGAGTTTTCCCAAGTCTGTTGGGGACAATTAAGGTAGCATATATAGATTCCACCCTCAGCGATGCCGAAAACATGCAACATGGCTGCCAGGGCTAATACAAAAATAGCCTAAGCTACAATCAACCTTCTTTACGGAAGTACTAGCGGTTCGCGCCAAAAGTATTAACCTTGCAAACTGCCTTTTACCCCAGCAACAGCAGCAACCAATCCCAGTAATCTGCCCTCCAGCCTAGCGACAGCAGTGACCAATCCTAGATCGCCACCCGTCCCTACTAGCCACGCCTTCTTCCAAAAGCATATGTATACCCAGCCCTCTCAATAAAACTTTGCAGCTTGATCAGAATATTTGTCTTGCTGTCGTTCTTCGTGTCTCTTGTCCCATACCATTCCTCCCTCACAGGAGTTAGAGCCTCGGTTGATCGTCCCGCGGGCCGGGACACAAGTCTATATAAGACAATTTAAATTATTTGTGCCAAAATAAGAATGTTAATCACTTTTTAAGATCTCATGAAGCAAAAGATCAAGCATGATTAATGGATGAAGTAACTCTCTCTCTTGAGTAGCTCTGGTGCCATGCAAAGTCCCTGGCACTAAATAGAGGGGAAGTTATGTAAGAACACAGGTTGTATTTAAACAAGAGCTACTAAGAGATGATGTAATACAATGGAAGGAACACCTAGGATGATGCCCTGGTTCTGCCACGTCTATGTGATTCTGTCCCAAGGTCACTACTTGCCTTCCTTAAACCTCCAATAAATCACCTGTAAAAAGGTCTTAGGGATTATGAAAACCAAAAAAGTCAATGTGAGCCAAAGGGCTCTGTCTACATGAAGGGACCCTGATTTAAATATGGCCCCAAGAAAATCTTCTGTATTAACAAATTTTTAATTAAAAATTCTCTAGTGTATTTTCTCCCCACTGGAGCTAGCAATCTCACAATATTACTATACCTGGAAGAGGTGATGAAGGATATGCTGTTCTCAAAATTCTACTGCCAGTGTGAGTGAAAATGAAAATAACAGGGTGATGCTGGCACATCTGAAGCCAAATGTATATATGGCCAGCAAAAACTGAAATATCTCTACTCTAAGGAAGATATTAAAAATTACCGAAAGTGGAGTCAGTAATCTTTAATATCTTCCTTAGAGTAGAGATATTTAATGCTAATTGCTCTGATCAAGAGAGTCTCAGCTGTCTGGAAGATCGAGCCACTATGAACAGTTTCCACTGACATGAAATTGCTTTGCAAAGGGGAGGCGGAACAGCAAGTAATTCTGAAGGTAGGAATCAAACTCCAGTGAGCACACAGGATTTGTTCCCACAGAGTGATGGGAGGACAAGAGCAGAGGAACTGGGAAATTCCCAGACACTACTAAATAATTTTCAATACTGGAAGAGTTCTAGAGAGTCCCACAGAAACAGAGGAGAGAATTACTTTCTCACCTGTAGATACAGGGCTATGACAAGAACAGGAAGAACCCAGCAGTAGGAAACCCAAGTTAGCAGAAGCAGTGAGCCAGAATGAGATATCTCATAAGGCATCAAGCTTGCAGAGGGAGAAATATATAAAATGACTAAGCTATCAGCTTGGAAAGTCAAGACAAAATTTAAAAAGAGGCAGGGGAAGGATAAACTAATCCTATCATGGATTTCACTGTACCCTGGCTGCAGTTCTCCCCAAAGCACGTTTAAAAAGGTTTGGATGAGGGGTAGGGATCCTCATGTAGGGCTCTAAAAGTGAAGTATTCAGACAAATTATAATGGACCAGAATCCAGGTATGAATAGCAGGACGGCCCAGGACATAGATTATTTTGCATAGGTGTTCTAGTATTGCAAATTACTATGTAGTCTGAACAAGTGATTAATCAAGTTGTTTATTCATAGGTTAAAAGACTCATATGGGTAATAAATCATGCTAAGCTCTTGGTCCACTGATGGATAAGACAGTCTCTGTTCTCAAGGAGCTTACAGACCAGGAAACAAGCCATTACAGAAGGAGCAGTTAGTATTATGATAATGATAGGGATAAGCACAGGGTGCTGGGGAAACACACAGGAGGCATCAACTTCAGTGTTGGTGGAATTAGGGACAGATCATCAAAAGAAGTGATGTCCAAGCAGAGACCAGAAGGATCAGTAGAGGCTGGCCAGAGAAGGTGAACACCATGTGCAAAGGTCTAGAGGCAAGAGAGAGCTCAGCAAATGGGGAAAAAAAAATAGCTTGATATGGCTGCAGTGAAGGAGAAAGTGGCAAGATGCGATGTGGAAAGGTAAGCAGAAGGGCCTGGTAAGTCAAGAGCAGTGGCTTGGATCTTAACCCGAGGCCATCAAAGAACCCCTGAAGAAGGATAACTTCACCAAACCTCTGAGCTTAATTTTTTCACCTAAAAACCTGGAAATAATTCCACCTGCCTCTGAATTATAACAAGTATCAAATAAGTGTAAGAACTTTGTAAATGACAAAGCATTATAGAAAATAAAGTAACATTACCCCTTCCCTTACTGGACAAAAATGAGGTACGAAAGGTAGATAATTTTTAAGAATTTCATTATGCAAAATTGTTCGTATTAAGTTCGTCTTCTCCCTTTTGCTTTAAGGATATATAAAATTAGGAAGAAGAAATATTTGAAATAGATTTTCAAAAATCTAAAGCCTTAATCAAAACTCTCTTTTAGAAGAGTTCCTAATAACTAGTCACCTCTGACTTGGGTGTCTAACAGAGTTCCGAAAATACTCAAGTGTATACTGTATTCTACTTTCAGCAGATTATTGAGGATTCGAATACTGCTCTAGGAGTTTTATTGGCCACCTTTATTGGATGCACTTGGTTCTGTTATACCTCTAGGTTCATTTACAAGCCCAGATGGTGGAAAAGGCCATTTTCACCACTATTGCATGCTGGTAAAAGTCACCATAAAAATAAGACAAATGCTGTCTTTCTTGCTAATTTTTTTCCCAACAGGTAGAATTTTGTCATTCTTACATGGAAATCATGCTTCGATAGGAAGAGAGAATGTAATGATGACACTGGTTGTTAGTAAAGCCAAAAAGCTAGTTTTGTGCATGCTCCCTTTTCAGAGTCCAGGGAACAGGAGTCTATCTGTAATTTTAAACAAGGATTGCAAATGGATAGTTCCCAGGCCACATCTGGCTCCATACAGATTTCTTTAAGTGAATTAATTGCGATCTCGTCCATAAAAGAGTTCGTAAAAATCTAGAATTACACCTTCTATTGAAAAAATCTGGCAGTTGCGGGCAGGCTTTTCTGCAGGGCAAGAGCTTGCTGGAACTCAGGAGCTTTTTGCTTTAGACCAGGCAGGAACGTTCCAGTTCCAGCATCTCCCCCTGGTCCCTTTCCCTTCTGTGTAATACCTTCCTTCTGGCATGGGGGCTTGTGTAAAGATTAGTACCTTTTAATGGATGATAGACCAGTTCTGGTTCATTTGTACTCACTCTGCTGTTTGGGCTTCTTAGGTCAGTTTTGACTCTTAGAAGCAATGAGAATTAGTCCATTTTTTACCAGTGTTCTAGGTGTCCAATTTCCATGACTTATCCCTATCTGGCTTCCTCTTATTTTTTCCTAGCAGCCCTAGGAAAATAATACAGATGCTCCGCAGAAAAGAGTGCTGCAGAGAAGTGTGAAAAAGGTGGGGTTTCCAGGGACAGTTGTGCTTGATGGATGGAGGTATGTTCAGGTGACGATACTTGGGAAGTGTGATGACTGGATTGTTAGCAGCCATGTTGAAGGTATAAGACATGTGCTAAGGATGGCAAAACATCTTGATGTCTCTAAAGATCCCAGGCTCTCTACCTCTGGACATTACAGATGAAGAGAATAAAGCCTTAAATTTGTCTCAATATTGTAACTGGATCTCTGTTACTAGCTAACATACATACTTAATGATAACATATAACACACATTTTCACTGAAAGTATGGAAAATTTGGTTCTGATTACCCTTGCTTTCATTGATGTCTATAACTCATAGAAATAAAGTTGAATCTTTATCATTCCACAATAGATCTACATTTATGGAAGAAAGGGATTTTTTTTTCATACAAAGTGCTATCCCCGGTAAAGTTAAGGAGATTTAGAAAAATTTCCTCAAAGTTGGGGCTAGGAGGAAAATTTTCAACAACAAAAAGAGGAAATCAAAGATATTTAAAGCTAAAATTTAACTTTTTTATTGTTGGGAAGAATGTTTAGAAATAAAACAGGACTTTATATTTAGAAATGTCAGAGTCGATCTTGATATTTACCTAAAAATATTTACCTAAAAGATTAGATTTACCTAATCTATTGCTAACTACATGGCATGGGATTCTAGACTTTTTAGGGTTAAACTAAACACATGGCAATTTAGTTTGCTGTAAACTCAATCCCACAGCCAAATGGATCACATTAGGTAGAAAAGGAATGGCAATCTCAAACTGCATTTGATGGCACAACATGGGATTAAAGGGTGTTATTGTTCCATTGTCATATGACATTTAGAGTCAGTGCCCAGTACTGAGAGTCACCTTGTGAGAGGACAAAAGGTAAACAGTCGGAGGCTCTGGAGAGAGGAATGGCTACAGGAACTAGGAACATTAGGCCTCGACAAGATGAGGCACGAGTGAGACATAAGTTACCATCCTTCTAACTAGTTGCCCTTTGCCAACTCTTGCCCTCCTACAATCTATTTCACCTTCAACACCTGGAGTGAGTTCCCTATATCATGAATCAAATAATGTCACTTCTCTGATTAACATCTTCCAGTGGCTTCCTCTTGTAATTCAGAGTAGAATCTAAGATCCTCACCATGATCTGGCTTCTGATTCTCTCCCTGCTTGCTCCATTAAACAGCCACATGGGCCTTTTTCCATGGTATTCTGATATTACAAACTAATTTCCACTTTTGGGCTTCTGGGCTTGCTATTTCTTCTGCCTGGCATGAAGATCTTGAAAGTATGGGTCCTTATCATCATTTTGGCCTCATTTTAGCATCATCTCAGGGAAGCCTTCTCTAATCACTTCTAGAGTCAGTTGGTCTTGTTTCAAATCTTGGCTCCAAAGCATATGATCATTCTGCTTCTGCCTCAGTATCTTCATCTCTGAAGTGAAATATCCACTAGAGGGACGCTGTGAGGATCAGATGAAAAAAATCACGGGAAGTGCCTTGAACAGGGCCTAGAACAGCAGTGCTCATAAATATTAGTTGTCATCATCTGAAATTATTGTATTTATTGGAGATTTCCCCATACAAGAATTCATCTCCCATCAGTGCAGAAACCTTGGTTGTCACCTCTCCATTTTCAGTGCCTCTGACAATTCCAGGTCCATAGTAGGAAAAAGGTAATAGGGCAAAGCAGGAAGAAGCTATTTTTTGGCAGTCTTCATGCTAAATCTGCCACCAGCTGTGTTATTTTGGTCACTTTCATAACCCAGTTTCCTCTTCAATATGATACTATAATTTGTATTACAGAATCCTGTTTATTTAATAAGGATGCATGTGAAGAAGTAAAATAGTCAACCAGCAGGGGGTAGCAGTGTGTTGAAAATGCATCTGCAGCTCTAATGCCGAAGTGTCTTCTCATTTCCCATTACTTGAATAACCTTGGATTTAAATATACCATCAAGCCATTACATTGTGTGAGATAAAGAAGGAATTAATATCTTCAGAGAAACGATATCTAAACTGTCTTTTCTTTCTGTAAAAATGGAGTTTTCAATTCAAGGATCAAAGAAAACTCATCCTTGCCTTCTGATTTTATTTCCAAATGGGAAGCAGCTGGTCATGTTACTGCGCCCCACAAAATCAGATTTAAGGATAGTGTTGGTGGTAGCAATTTTCCCAGTTCCTCTGATTATTAGCTGTGTGACCTTGAGAATGTCGGGAATAAGTAGTAAAAGGTAACTTATTTATAATAACACTGCTTAATTTTCAGAACAACTCTAGGAATTGGATATTGAAACACCAAATATTGAGAGATTAAATAAGCTGCCTAAGGCTCACAGCTGAGAAATAAAAGCCCTGAACTTGATGCCAGGTAGTCTAGAGCTAGTCTAGAGCCGTGCTCTTAACCATCATGCCTTGCTATAAGAATTTGCTTGGTTTAAAAGTAAATGAGGAATTATTTCAATTTTTTGCAAATAAATGAAAATCAAGAAGCAATGAACATTTCTTTCCTTGTTTGAAAAATTAGATCATTAAAGTAAGTGGTTTGGTATTCGATTAAACCATTATCTGTCTGGCAGTTCTACCCAAAGAAACTGAAGATAGCCCAGGAGCTCTCCAGACACAGATTATGAACTTCTGTACTGTCATCATGCCTTTTATTTAGGGAGGGTTTTTTTGAGGTAGGGTTTTTTTGTGTTTTTTTTTGTATGCTGTATGGCAGGGGTCACATTTCATTTGTTTTTCCATGTATTGTAGCACCATTTGTTGAATTTTTGTTTGTTTGTTTTTTCTTTCTTTTGTTTGCTTGCTTGTTTGTTTTTGGAAAGCGCATGGGCCAGGAATCAAACCTGGATCTCCCACATGGCAAACAAGAATTCTACCACTGAACTACCCTTGCTACCCCTCACGGCTTTTATTTAGGATACAACATTGCAGCACCCTTTTTTCCCTTCTTCCTAGCCCCAAAATATTAATATTCTTCAGTTAAAATATTAACATTTCTATCTGAACTCATGCCAAGCAAAATGGGAAAACATGTGAAATGGGAATATGGAGAGATTTCAGGAGGAGGAACGGAAGAAAAGCCAGGTTGTATAATTTATCTAGGCATAGCACTGGGCACACATGAGCATACATATCAAACCAAAACCCGCTGATGATTGCAAATTGACCTACTTGAACTGCTAAGGGAAATTAAACAAATGAGTTTGAGAACATTTAGTATTGAGCCCATTAAGTCATTTTGTATTTTAAAACATAACTATATAGTTATGATAAGCAAGCTATCCAGAGATATTTATGACTGAACTTCAAGTGGATCCTCTTTAGTGCCTGGCATTAGTAATATATTTTCTTGGTTCATTTGTTCTCCCACTCTCTTAGAAGACAATGTTGCACAGTTCCCTCTCTCCTGAAGACCCCAACAATTCTTGTTCCATCATTATTCTCCACTGATGACTTTGCTTCCTGACTGATAAAAATGAAGCATTCAAAGACCTTCCACAGACTTCAGTACCATCAACTCATCTGCTGACATCTGCATCCACAGACTTGACCATCTCAGCTGGTCCTATAGAGGAATTATTCCTGCCTTCATTTTTGAGCTATCTGTCCCCATCCTCTCTTATCTATTCAAAGACATTCCTTCTGAAACTCTCCATTCTCTTCTTCATCATCAAATATTTTCCTCCTTACTGGATTACTTTCATCCACATAGAAATAAGTGTTATTTCTCCCATCTTAAAAAATCATTCCCTTGACCCAACTTACTCCACAGAGAATTATCCCTCTCATCAGCTCCTCTTTGCATTAAAACTTCTTGAAATTTTCTATGTTTATTTCCGATTTCTCTTTTCCTATGCTATCTCTGAGATCCAATCAACTGGACTTTCAAACTCACCACTCCACTGAAATTATTCTTTTTTAAATTCACAATGACCTCCACTTTGCTAGCAAGAAATGATAAGCTCTGACTAACATTTTGAAAGATTCTTTCCAGCTGGAATGTGGAGAATAGATCTACTGATGTTAGAGTACAAAATACATAAGGGCACAAGTGATGCACCGGGTTGTAAGAAAAGGTGTAGGCTTGAAAAGTCTCATGGAAAGAAAGAACTTGAGTAGTTGACCTGTAGTTTGGATAGAATTTTCCTATAAATAGCACCAAGAAACACTATTCTAGAATGGCCATTCACAACCCAAATCTGTGACCAAAGCTGCTGTGGTACACTGGAGATGGTAAACAGTCTCCTTGGTTGAACAAGTAAATTTTTAACTCCAGGAAAGTATACAAGAAAAGTATAAAGATGATAAAGAAATGAATATTGTTTAAGCTGGGTCAACGGAGGTATAGTGAATTTTTAATCAACATGATGATATGATTATGTTTTGTCTTGTTATAATTGTAGTTTTAATTTTCATCAAAGTTACACATGAACTGAAGCAGCAAATAGCTCTCCTGGGCTTCTTTTTTTTTTTAAATTTGCATATGGGCAGGAGGCACCAGGGATCAAACTCCAGACCTCCAGCACGGAAGGTCAGAGCGCTGCCTGCTGAGCCACAGCAGCCGCCCTGGGCTTCTTATTGAAAACAATTCCTCTAACACCTTCCCCTATCCCATTACCCAGTACCACCCACTTTCAACTTTTTCATTCTGACCTGTTCTAGTCAGTTGATATTATTGCCTCCTCTATTCTTTGTCCTTTTGGGTCTTTGTGTCCTTTTATAAAAA
>PVIY010013335.1:0-39967 GCA_004026745.1 Myrmecophaga tridactyla | reverse complement strand
TAACAGAGGTATAGTGAATTTTTAATCAACATGATGATATGATTATGTTTTGTCTTGTTATAATTGTAGTTTTAATTTTCATCAAAGTTACACATGAACTGAAGCAGCAAATAGCTCTCCTGGGCTTCTTTTTTTTTTAAATTTGCATATGGGCAGGAGGCACCAGGGATCAAACTCCAGACCTCCAGCACAGAAGGTCAGAGCGCTGCCTGCTGAGCCACAGCAGCCGCCCTGGGCTTCTTATTGAAAACAATTCCTCTAACACCTTCCCCTATCCCATTACCCAGTACCACCCACTTTCAACTTTTTCATTCTGACCTGTTCTAGTCAGTTGATATTATTGCCTCCTCTATTCTTTGTCCTTTTGGGTCTTTGTGTCCTTTTATAAAAATCCTTTTGCTGTTATTTTAGTTGAGCTTTGAAAAGGAGCAGACCTTAGTGGTTGCAGATGATCTGCCATCATTAACTAGAAAGTCTGCTTCCAGTCCTGACTTTAAGATGTTTGAAATACTTAGGATAATTTAATTTACTACACTTATAGATTTTATTTATTAGTTTTACAAGAGTTTCTTAAGTGCTTAGACATGATTGGCTTATTATATTTTGCCCCATTAGGCATTTAAAGTGTTAAAAAATCATACATTTTAAATGTAATTTGAAATGTTTATTTAATTAGGCTTGTAAATGTGAGTAAATTTTAGGGGAACTTAATTTGTTAAACTTATGAGTTAACTGAGTCCAGTGACTTTATACAAAAATACCTACACACCTTTAATTGTGTTTAAAGGATTAAGGAAAACTTGCCTGTTAATTAATATTCAGTTTATAAAAGGTTATAAATTTAAATCAGTAACTAATATTTTGAACAAAAAGACAACCATTCCCCCCAATTAAAAGCCTAATTTATGGGAATAAATAAAAATAGCATAAGTTATTTATGGCATAGAAGTGTAGAAGTTTTGAAAATGGAACTTAGTTTCAATTTTGGTGGCAAACCACAAACAAGGTTGAACATTGTGGAAAAGATGTTAAATATCTCTATATTCTAAAAGTGATGCAAAGTGACTGATTTAAGCAGCATTAGCCCATCCCATCCCCAAAAGGTATAAACAGTTGACATGGAAGATGCTGAGAGTGAATTTCTTTGGCCTAATTAAAGCATCTGCTTCAGCTGCAGACCAGAGAAAGAGGAGGTTGTCTAGATATTGAGTTGTGTTTCTACTAATGGTAGAGCAAAGAAGTCTATTTTGTGAATGAGATATTATGATAGTAATTCCCTGGGGTTGTTTGAAAAGAAGTCCAAGGCAAGAGGGATGCCCAGGGAGTGAAGAAACCCCAGCAGAAAATATCTGAAGGGTAAGAGTCAGCCAGAGGAAAGACATTCTTCATATTAATCAAACTGTAATCAGAACTTCTCTGACATAATTATATAGAAAACCATAAAAGTATACTCAGTATTTGTGGTGGCTTGGAAATATGTACCTGAGAAAAACATACTCTCAAATGTAATCCATTCCTGTGAGTGTGAACTCTTGTAAATAGAACCTTTTGATGAGGTTTCTTCAGTTAAGGTGTGGCCCAACTGAATCAGGATGGGTTTGAATCCTATTACTGAAGTATTTATGGAGAAGGCCAACAGAGCTAGAGAAAGCCTTGGGAAGGAGCTGGGAGTCAACAGAAGTCAGAGAACCCAGGAGAGGCTGCCATGTGCATTACCATGTGACAGAATGACAAGGATGGCTGCCAGCCAGCTCTAGAACCCTACCCACAGTCTTCTGGGAGAAAGCATCATCTTGATGACACCTTGATTTTAGACTTCTTCTAGCTTCAAAACCTTGAGCCAAAAAATTTTCATTGTTTAAGCCAACCCACTACATGGTATTTATGTTAGCAGTCAGGAAACTAAAATAGTATTTATCTGAAACAAGTAATGTCAAAATAGGTCAAATAGCATCTTAACTCTGAAATTAGTATTCACCAGAAAACAGTGCTCCTTTGTTATTTCATTGGTAAGAGACTCTCTACTAAATTAAAAAGAAATAACATACTGTTACAACTATGGCTGAAGATTCCTTATCATCTCCAATTACTGCTTGAAGGATCCCTAGAAAGGCCAAAGATCTGTTTTCTTGTCTCTTCTTTCCCAATTTTTCTCAAAGAAACTTCCTCTCTGTTCCATGGCTACTTTAGTTGTAAACAAGTCTACAGACTTCTCCAAAATTTCCTTATATTATAAATAAGTGAATCTTTCATGAATCCTTCTTTAAAAAAGCCTGTTGTTCAAGTGATAAGCTTTACGAGTTATTTTCCAGAAACAGGAAATACAGCACTGCTCATATTTTTACCTCTATGCTATGGAAACTGGCGTTCTCCCTCTAACTTCATTATTATTAAGCTTTACTCATATAAACGATAAGGAATTTGGCTTTTTAACTTTAATGAAAAAAGCCAAGTTAAAATGTTCCAAAGGGCTGTTTATTTTTATTTAATACTTTCCATTGCCACATTCTCACCACTGTGAAGGAAAAAATAGTAACCCCTTGCTAGCAGGAACATTTCTGTTTTTGTTCACCAAGTTAGATGACCAGAAGATAAAATAAATAAGGGAAGAAAAACTTCATGGTTTGCTATTTTTAGCTACCACACAGAACATGTGCCTTGTTTTTAGCTTATTATTAACTTTTCTTCCTAAACTTCGGCATAATCTTGCTTTTCCTAATAGGTCTTTGTTATTTTTATTTCTAAGGGGGCTGCTCATGATTTTGACCAATATTTGGCTTTTGCTACATATGTACCCATTTTTAAAAACCTTTCATGCTGTCCTTTATATCCATTATTTTTATAAATTATTTTATAGCATTACAAAATTCATGAGTCATTAGCTAGAAAACATAAAACCTTCTGAATTTTTTTCCATACTGGTAATTCTTTGAAAATGTCAATATTGTTGTTTCATAGTAAATAACATGGCATTAAATGTATTATAATTTCTTTTTTTTTTTTTTTGTATGCTGTATGGCGGGGTCACAACTCATTATTTTTCCATGTGAGTATCCCATTATTGTAGCACCATTTATTGAATTTGTTTGTTTGTTTGTTTGGGGGGAAGTGCATGGACCAGGAATTGGGTCTCCCACATGGCAGGGAAGAATTCTACCAGTGAACTACCCTGCACCCCCTATAATTTCTTTTTATTCATCTGCTCTCATGTTTAGAGTGAAAAAGATATTTTCCTCTAGAAATTTAACTAATAAAATAGGAAATGGAATGAGAAAACATATCATATAATGTTAATAGAAACAAAATAAATCATTTAAAAAGGTCTTTAAAAAACATATCATATTACAGAATCAAAATATTACAGACAGTTAACATAATGTTCTTTGGGAAAAGTCAGAATTTGGCCATTTCTGATATTTACTCAATAGAAAGGCAACTATACAAATACCCAAATCTTATTTGCATAAGATTCCACTATTTGGTTAAATTCTATGTTTACTAAGCAGGATTCTGCTTTCCACAACTAATGACTGACATTTCAAGCAAATGAGAAATAGAAAAACAGAAAGGCAAGATTTCAGAAACTTACTTCTCAGCTTTATGGATATTGAAAATATTTTCTTGGAATTCAGCCTTTTTCAGTTTTCTGAATTTTGCAGAAAATTCAGCCTTTGGCAAGTTTTCTTTTGAACATTCTTCATTTTCCATCTCAAATTCTAAATCTCTAAGTACAGAGTGTCTTTGAATAGCACCATTCTTTCCCATCTTTAGCAGTCTATTGAAGTGAGAAGTCTATACCTTCCCACTTGTCTCCTTCTGACTAATTTTAAGAGGCTTTTAGAACCCGGTAAGGCTTAAGAATGGTAGCCAGAAGAATGAAGAAACAAGTATGTGTTTCAGGTTTGAAAGGGCAAGTTATTCATTTACTTAAGGAATGTTCAGGGAAATATTTAGCATCCGAAATTCTGCACATTTAAAAGCTAGAGAACAGTTAAATATATTGGTCCCTCATTGTTTCTTACAAAGAAATAGCTTTGGTAATATTATATTTTCTGAAATAAAAAACAATTATATTGTTTCATCAAAATAAATAAATATATATAACATTTTAAAAGATACTTGTATAAATTATTTTCTATTTATCATTCTGTGCAGTTAAGAGTCATAGCTGTCAGGCAGTCACACACAGGAAGAAAATGCTGGTCACCAGTTACAAGTTTCTCAACATAAATCATGAATAATGACTTAGTGTAGCTAACTGGAAGTATGTGGTCAATAAGAATGTACACAGTTTTGCTATAAGCCTAGAATGAAAACCAGCATTGGGGCTGCTTCTAGGAGTCCAGTGAAACCATTAGGAATTTCAACCAACCATTACTATCCCAAACCTCACTGAAGTGAAGAACTGAACAGATCATGGAGGTGCAATGATATAAAATGAGCACATTTATTACAGTGATTAAGAATCGCCATGGGTGAAAATATTATCTGTCTCATACATGTATCCAACATTCAAACTCTACTCTTCAAATTTAAGCTAGACTTAAATTTACTCCTAAACCAGCAACTTGGCTTTGGAACAGGCTGTTGTACAATTTCCATTCTGGTTCAGGCTGTTCAATGAATGTGATTCTTTTAGGTACCTAAAATCTTTTAGTCTTTCAAATACAGACTGAAATCAGATTTCAAAGAATTTACTATGTTTTTTTCCACTTTGGTGGGATGAATAGTTTGTAAGGAAAGCTAAGTATACTCCATAACCCACTTGTAATGATTCCTCTGTCAGGAAAACAGTCATTTAGACATAACATTCAATTTTGAATATTAAAAATATGACCAAATACCATGTCTGAGGGACAATAATAATAATAACGGTTAACATTTTAGTGCATTTTATGTGCTAGACACTTATAAGCAATTATTTAACATAATCTTTTCAATAATCTCAAGGTACATACTCTGGGTCTGTTCATATTACAGTTAAGAAAACAGAAGTATAGAGAAGTAAAGAAACTTGCTAAGGTCCCACAACTAGTGAACATTTGAACCGGGGTTTGTTTCAGGGTATCTTTTTCCAGAGACTGCAAACTTAGCCATGAGACTTTACAACATGCTTCCCTGAATATTCACACATAACCAGACATGTACCCACTGTGGCTTAGGCTTTCTACTCATTTATTCTGCTAGCAGCTGGTTGATGTGGGCATCAAGAAGGCCAGAGCTAACTAAGGGTCTCAAGACAGAAGAAAGGACTTATGTGAGAACCAGAAGTTTTGAGGCATATCAAGGGTGAAGATTTTCAAGTGTTGACAGCGATTACAGGATATCAAAAAGGAAGCTGTGAGTCAAGTGGTCACTGTATAACCTGCCACAGCCATAAGGCAATTTGAGCAAAAGCCAAGCAGTAAGCCAGAAATGTGACTGGGGCAAGCCAGGAATGCAGAGTCAGTTCAAAGGTCTTAGAATCAAAACAGTCATGGCAAAGAGGGGATAGTCAAGAAGTTCAGGAGCTCATGAGAGGTCAGTCCGAGTCAGCAATAAAGGAGGTGGCAGATATTTCAGGAGGGTTTGATAAATTTTCTTTCTGGGCAAGAAAAAGAATAAGAAGATGAACTAAATGGAAAGTATGGTCAAAGTTGCCTATCTTAGTTTTACTCAACTGCTATCACAAATATCATACACTGGGTTGACTTAACCAATGCTTATTTGTGAGCTCATGATTTTGAGGCTAGGAGAAGTCCAAAATCAATGGGTCAGGAAGGCAATCTTTCTCCCCATGTCTGAAAC
This sequence comes from Myrmecophaga tridactyla, assembly GCA_004026745.1. Taxonomy (NCBI): domain Eukaryota; kingdom Metazoa; phylum Chordata; class Mammalia; order Pilosa; family Myrmecophagidae; genus Myrmecophaga; species Myrmecophaga tridactyla. Next base: position 34,180 of record PVIY010013335.1, on the reverse strand, counting down.
ATTCTGGTCCTGGCTGCCAGCAACCCTTGGGATTTTCTGGCGTGGATCCTTTGCCACACTTGGTGATTTCCTCTTCTTTCTCCTCTGGGTTCCAATGACTTAAGGCTTCCAGCTCCTTCCTGTAGCTTTCTCTGACTATTTATAAATTTTTTTCTGATTTTAAAGGACTCCAGTAATCTGCATTAAAGCCCACCCTCATTCATTTGGATCACACCTAAACTAAAATAACACGTTCAAGAACCATTTACAATGGGTTCACAGTTACAAGGATGTGGATCAAAACCAAGAACATGTCTATATTGGAGTATATAATTCAGTCCTCCACAGTGCCACTCTCTCAGTGGGTGAATTCAGCTGATGACAGGTACAGGTAGAGCGTAAATGGGAAGACCAGGACAACCTTTTTGATAAGAACAATGCAGTCACCATGTAAATATCACTAAACTGATGAATATGTATCTAGTATGCTAAGTATTTTGCTAAATAAAATGAATTTAGTACTCAGAATACAGAGCTCAGATGCAAGTGAGACAATGAAATTAATCGAATCTAAAAGTTAACAATTGATTTGTTATTACAACCAATTAAATTCTTAAGTTTTTTTCCTTCCTATCACATTTACAAGTAACCCTAATTGTTTTTTATAGAAACTTTTGCCCCTGCAGCTAGTTTTTATGCTCGCTCTCTCTCCATATATATAATAGTAAAATTCTTAAATTTTAAAAATATTGCCTAGGAAGTTATGCTGGTGCTCAAGAAGTATTAAAAACCCTAATTGTTTTTTATAGAAACTTTTGCCCCTTCAGCTAGTTTTTATGCTCTCTCTCTCTCTCCATATATATAATAGTAAAATTCTTAATTTTTAAAAATGTTGCCCAGGAAATTATGCTGGTGCTCAAGAAATATTAACTATGGTTGATATCTTGGACCATACAGACTACATATATCTTATATATGAACTTATTTCTTTATAAAGTAAGCAAAGTTTAGATAGCTTCAATCAGAGTTACCATTTATGCATACCATGTTACTTGTACATAGGTCCATTAACTGAAAGGAAAATATTATATCAAGTTATAATTCTGCTTTAAGAAATTATGCTGTAGCTGTTAGAATGTAGCCAGGAGACAAAGCAGAATATGAATAATTGTTTACCTAGATATAAAGTTGATAGCACTAAATTATTACAAAGGTAGCAATGGTGAGAAACAGCATCTACCTGTAGAGCTGGGGAACAAAAGGGAAGTGGTTGGAATTTATTAAAACATAGAAGCTTGGAGAAGAGACCCTGCATAGAATATCCAGATAAAATATAGGATACCCAGTTAAATACACAATATTTGGGATGCACTTATACTAAAAAAAATTATGTTTTTTTTAAAATCTAAAAGTCAAATTTAACTGGGTGACCTGCATTTTCCTTTGCTCAATCTGGCATCCCTAAACCGTGGGTCACACTTCCTGGCCAGTCGGTGCTAGAGTCTGCAAAGAGGATTTTCTGATGGGGCTGAATCTGCAAATGTTAGAAAAACCGCAAACTGCAGTGGTTGTTTTTGAAATGAGGAAGGTAGCTGGGGAGACACAGGAAATTCAAGCAGAGAAAATAGAGCAAGATCAGTCTTCTCCTTCAGGCTCCCAGCCTCCCTCTGGCGCCCCCTATAGGCAGAGCCTAACAGGTAGCAGCAAGTGGCAAAGTAGTCATGTGGTATGCAGAGTCCCAGCCCCAGCATCATAAAGCTGAGCAGTGTGGGTTAGGGTCTGAGAAATAACAACTTGAGGCCTGGCACATGCAAAAACGTGTTCAGTGTAATTTATCCCTTAATTAAGGAACTTGTAATTATTCAATTGCTCTTGTGGTTAGTGTAGAAAATCTGCATATCATTAATTTTAAGCTAGTAATAAAGAAAATATTTCATACATAAAATACAAAATACTAGGAATTCTTCTGAGTAAAAGTAGTAAAAACTGTTTCCCTAAAATACAAAAAAAATATTTCCCCACTGAAATGCTGTAAAAACTATTTACATAAAAATTCCATCCTTAGGGTGGGCCACAGTGGCTGAGCAGGCAAGATGCTTGCCTGCCATGCCAGAGTACCCAGGTTCGATTCCCGGTGCCTGCCCATGTAAAAAAAAAAAAAAAAAAAAAATTCCACCCTTACAGGCAAGAAAAGAACATCTGAAAACATATTAAATGATTTTTTTGTGTGTTTAAATGGTTAAAGTTACACTGGACTGAAATGTAATTTTAATTTGTAAAGTGTTTACCATAATTATTATATAGCATGAGCATTCTTTCTAAATATAATGATGTTTGACTTTCCAATTTAAGAACTGCCTTTCAAATGTCATAATGTATGATCAATTACTATGATCATTATTTTAAAGAAGACATCATTTAAATAGCATCCAAGAGACATCCCCAGTGAACTGCCTAAATATTGCCTTAAAAAATTACCTCAATTTAAGTGTTCTGAATTTCTGCTAGTTTCCCTTTTAAAGTTGCACATTTATTTTAACTCTAGATGAAAACCTTTCAAAAACACACTTTTTCCCAAGTCTTCTGTAAAAAAGTCTGTGGAAATAAATTTGATCTTTTATTTTTAACTTGGCTACCATTATGTGTACAATCACTGTATAATTCTTTATACTACTAAGTACAATACTAATGACGTCTTAAAATTTCTAGAATACTATTCTAAAAAATAACAGATTTTAGTTCTCTTTATTAGAGTAACACATATATAGTTTAGAAAATATATGAAAAAGTAGAAAAAAGAAAAATAATCTTAGCACTCTAAGAAAATTATAGTTAATATTCAATGCATTTACTTCCAGTATGGCTGTTTTCAATTTTTAAACCGTATTTGTGATCACATTCTATGTGAAAAGTTGTATCCAGTTTTCAAAAAAAGTATTTTCCTGTGATATTAAAGTTCCTTGTAAAAAATCATATATAAGAACTTCTTAATATAATATTTTTTTGAATAGATGAGCCACAATTTACTTAAACACTATTGTTCTATTGTTATAAACCGTTGTTATTTTTTTTAAATGTGACTTCATTTTTTTGTTTTGTGTGTATGTGTGCTTTTAATATAATCAACATCTCTATCTCTCACCTCTTTGGCAATTCTTGGCTGCCATTATTTGTTGTTAATGTGTCTGCTGTTCTTTTCTAATTTGCTGTTTTTAATCTGCCATAGACTCAGAAACCATATAATCAAATGTGTTAGGTTTTATCTAAATTCAGAGTTAATGTGCTTTGAAATGAGAATTTGAGCTTTGGCACATAAATGAGAAACCATTTATTTTAGCAATTCAACACTCCCCTTTGTTTTTTTTTTTTAAATACATTATTCAAGATTCTTCCTGGGTCAAGTTTGTTGGTGCTGCATATAAGTGCCATTAATAAGATGTCATATATTTACTTTGTGTCTTCTTTAGTATGTAACACAGTTTGGGCACACTATAATTTATATTTGCATTAAAACAAGGAGTGAATAAGTGATCAAAGTGATAGAAATTATAAGGAAACATTACTGGTGCATGTGAAAACATACTCAGCCTCATCAGTAATCAAAGGCCTGCAAGCGTACTTTTCAAATAATCAAATGATCCATATTTTATTAAATTATAATAATGCTAGTGAGAGTGATAGGAAACAGATTAGTAGAACCAGTTGAAAGGGACATTTTCACAACTCTGTGGAAAGTGATTTGGCAGTACAGATCAAAAGTCTTTAAAAATCTTTCTGCTCTTTGACTCAGTATCATTCTTTGGGCTCTATTCTCATAATTAAAAATGCAGGCAAAACTTAATGCCCAAAGATGTTCATAGTAGGATTACTAATAGCAGCAAAGACCAGAAACCCTAAGCATCTAATATTAGAAACACGTTGAATAAATTCTGGTACTTCTATAGATTAAAATAATACAACTATAAACAAAACAATATTGCAATAACATTTTAATGAAGTGGGGAAATACACACTCCCAGGTTTAATAAAAAACAGAGTACAAAACTGCATCCAATTATTAAAATAAAAAAAAGTCATATAGGCAGAACCATAAAGGAAATACACTAAACTCTAAACAATGGTTATCTTTGGTTAATGGGATTATTGTTGACTATTACTTTGTTTAAATTGTCCAAACTTTCAAAAATATGCATTTTTAACAATCAAAAAGAAACAATACATGTCATAATTTTTAAAATGCTGGAATCTAGCACACATGATAATTGCAGTAGAAACATTATTTTGAGTACAAGGATCTTTTATTCTGTCCACGATAGTTTATATTTGGACACACTGATACACTTATTGGGAAAACTGAACCAACACAGCTTTAGTAGACAGGAAGTTAAGCAGCCTCCTTTTTTCAGAGGCTCTGTGTCAGTCTGCTAGTTTTCTCCATAATATCTCTTTTCATCTATATCTATCTATTATCTATCTATCAATCTATCAGCTATCTATTTGGAGAGATGACTTAATTAGGTACAAGGCTGTCCAGGCTTAAGATTGTCCAGTCTACTTTGATTCTAGGTGTGATCATTTGATAGTTTCTAGTCAGTGAGAAATGAACAGAAATGAACAGACAATTTCTGAGTTCTGCTCCAAGGAAAAGTCTATCTCCATCTTTTCACTTCTAGTCACTGGCTAGAATGTAGATGCTGAGCTCACACTGGAGAAGTCTTTTTAGATAGGGCAATGGGAGTTGAATTTTTAAGGACACAGAGGAACTAGGAGTCTCTCTACCTTAACATCAAGAATCTGCCCAGAACTACTCATCTTTAGACTGTTGTGTGGGCCAAAAATAATCTATTTTGTTTATGTTACTTTTTTGGCCTTTGTTATAGCAGCCAAATTAGTATCTGAACTATTACTGCTTCTACTTGGCAGAAGCATGCATCTGGATTTAGCTGACTCTCTTAGAAGCTGAGCTCATCATCATTAATTGCATCAAAACTAAAATCACTATATTTAGTAATCATTCTCTAACATATAAATACTTTTAAATAATTCACTGTATAGTCTAATTAATATAGATATTTGAGAGTGTAGAGTGCTGCGCTACTTGAAACCAGATGTCCCAGAAGCCATCTAAGGTTCTTCTAAGAATGAATGCCCATTTTTTTTTTTCCAAATTAAAATCACTCATTACAACCATATGGCTCAATTCAGTTGTTGGAGAAGATTCAAATAATTTATTATTAGGAGAATATTGACAGTACTTGCAGGCCATGTGGCTTCTCAAATCAGTACTGAAATGATGGCGAGGCCTTCAACTGTTCAGTAGAATGCCAGATACTTCAGATCTGATATCTTAAGCATGAAGAAACTTGTTTTAGTTAATATCTTGGAATGCTGAATTATATGGTCCCTTCTTAAGAACTAAATTTTGAACTGACACAATAGAATACTGCTCAGTTCTCTAAAATAGTTTTATTTGAAGGACAAATGGACATATTAGCAATCTATCCAAATAATGTTACCATTAACTTAGAAAATCAGAAAACAAAATATGTAAATGAAAAGTTAGTATTTGAATGGTGGCTGAATACATGTCTCTGTTAAGAGTTTTGTTTGTTTTTACACAATACTCCAATAAACTCTCCTTTGAATTTAATTTCTGGAAGTGTAAGGTGAATCTCAAGGTTCCTTTTTACAAATTGCTTGTGGATAGAATGATAGAAGTGAAAGAAGGAAAGAGAGAGAAGGGAAGAAAGAAAGGAAAGAAAGAAAGAAAAAGGGGTCAAGGAAGGAAGGGAGGAAGAAAGGAAGAAACGTGTTTCCCATTTAGTTGTAGTTACTTCGGTGGCTCATGCCTAACTACCTTTTCAGTCACCTAGCACATACTCCTCTTACTCTTGAGAATAGCACTCCCATTCTTGTACTGGTCCCACAGCTCTCCAATGCAGCACTCGTGCTTCAAGACTGGGATTCCCCTTCCCCCTCCCCTAAATTAAAAGTAGAATCTGTGGCTCAGGACTAAGCTAATTTGCACAACCATTTCTCTAGTCACATCATTTGGATAAGGGAAGGGCACGTGTTCTAAGTTAGTTCATTTAGGCTAAAGCTCAAAATTTTTGCTAGTGGAAGTCCTGCACTCTTCCTTGCTGAATGTAAATGAGAGAACATGTATGAGAGTCAAATTCTCAATTATTCACTATAGAATGTTAGCTACTTCTGATCTGACATCTTAACCAAAAAGAATCCTGAGTGTGAATGCTACAGCCACCCTGAGACTGTGAAGTTAGAAAGCCTGCTTAGAATGGAGTTACCAACAGAACAGCAGTCAAGAAATGGAGAGGGTATGCAAATGCATCCTTCTCACATGATTTTAGTGAACATATCAAGCTTCATCTCAAGAAGTTCATGGATGCAGAAGACTGAAATCCAGAAGTAAGCTGGTCCTAGAGAAGATTCTGAAGGTCGCATAGCAGTAAACCCAGCTGCTGGGACCTGAACTTCCAAAGCCCAACTCTTTCTAGTATGCTAGACTGCCTTAGTTAAATAACAAATTCTAAACAAATCAAAATAGGCTAATGGATATATCACTTAGCATGTGAGTTTTTGAAACATTGGCCACCCCACCCCTACCTCTGTAGATGTGTACACCATTCTAAAAATCAGAATTTTAGTTTGAAAAAATCTAAAATTTTTCAGACTACTCTCAGATAACTGTAATGTTTCTAAAATAAGGCCAGATATCACTGACTCTTAAAAAAAGAAAAACATGACTGCTAATTCAAATAGTCTGACAGCTAGTAACTATTTTTTTTTTTGTCTTTATCCTCCATAGGCATCACATGCATCAAATGATCCTTTATCAGAGCTATTTTTAAATTTCTTTCCTTTCTCCCTAAGCCAGTGTCTCATAGCTCAAATTATCTCTATTGTTAAAGCCTAATTCTTGGCCATTTTCTGCTTTCCTACTGTAATTTCTCCTTTGATTTTTGGGCTTTCTTTTCCAAACTAACATCCTTCCTCTGCAGGTTAAAGCCAGTCTCTTTACCTACTTTTATATCATCTCTTTCCAGCATGTATCAAGTTTCTTTTTTTTCTCTTAAAGTCTTGTTTAACTCTTTAATTCTGTTATTCTTCCTCCTCTCCCCTCCCTAAATTTCCACACTATCTATCAGCCTCCTTTATTATTACTAGTGCTGGCAACTATCCCTCTTTGAACTGCTTCTTAAATATCAAAATCATGGTTGGAGCTCTTGGTAATCATTAATTGATTACATCAAATTGAGCTGTACGCAATAGAGAAACTACAAAGGAATTAGCCAAAGACTTGCACACTTCCAGTAGTCTAGAAATTTCTTCAAAGGGGGAGATGCAGGCGCAGTAGAAGCAACATTAATGATTTTCCTGAATGTCAGAGTCTGAGAACAACAAGAAGCACACCTAGATATTGTCGGATTTATTTTTCACATAAAAGTAGATGATAAAAATGTGAGCAAGATTCACAGACAGGGGTCAAGCTCAGATGAAACCATCAAAGCTGCATCATGACAGTGTTCTGACAAGAAGGCAGTAGCTGTGAAAATTATGTAAGGCCACATCCAGCTGCAAAGTGTTCTGTTTATTTCAAAGCATTTACACCTAGAGATATAAATAATAATCTATTTACCTTGGAAAAACAGTTCCCACACAACATTCCATATTTGGTTTCAAAAGAAGAAAATATTATTCAGGTTACCAATATTTCACAAGGTTTGCAGTGTTTCTGGATTTCATAACAGGTTGGGATTAATTTAAAAATGCACTGTCAAACCATCCAAATATGAAATTTAACTTACCAAAAGTGATTACAGTGTGCAATAATAGAATGTCAAAGTGAATACTGATGTGAATATCAATGGACTATTTATAGGAACTTTTCTGTCATTTTTCCTAAATTAACTAAATTAATGAAACAGACATATGAGAACTCTCTTTACACTGATTTAGCAAGACTTTATCCTTATTGGATCATAGAGTCTTGTATCTCAGAGAAAAATTTTGGAAAGATGTCCTGGGCTGGTAAAAAATAGCATTCAGAATAGATATGCTGGCCATTCAAGATTTAGTATGCGATAATCTGCTTTTAAAATTAGTTTAAAATATTTTGTTAACATAATATCTGATTTTCTGAGGGTACAGGGAAATGGGACAGTGAAAGTTCTCTCTTCTCTCTGTTTCCAGTGAGACACATAGTGGGAAGACAAAATAATCTCATGAAAGGTAAAATAAGCAAGCTCTTAAGTTACGCTTATAGCAACCTGAATAAAAATACGATGGGTGGAAGTAGAATGGTTTCATTAGAGGGTGGGATCTACCTATTATGGGTCGTCGGATGTGGACAGTTACTTCAGCACTGTATGGAGCCTAAGTCGTTCAGGCAGATGCTCCTGCTCAAGAGATGGGACTTCCAAGGCATGTAGATGCTTAGGAGTATGTCTACAGATAGCAGTGAAGGTTCAAGACCAAAACAGCCTTTGGATGCCTGCCGCAAGCAAATCCTGGCCAGCCTTACGCAACTTCCATGGCAGTAAAATGAGTAAAGTGGGAACATCCAGTGCTAGCAGAACAGGCCTAAGAGTGGGGTTTTGCAGAAAGAGCTGGAGAAAAGATCCAAAGCAGTTTATGGAGCAGAGTTCTATTACCAACGGATAGGATATCTTAGATTTGCTTGACTTCCTTTCTTACCCAGGTTAGAGTAGTTTGACAACAATTATTCTTTAAAAGAAGCAGACTTTTCTGCATCCAATGGTTCTCAAACTTTAGCACCAGCAACAATCATCTGTTTAAAATACAGACCTGGGTTATATCCTAGAGATTTTGACTTTCTCCATATTTCCCCTGGTTTTAGGTCTCTCAGTGTTGTTTAACCCACTTTGCCTTTTGAAGTGGGACATGTTATCTTCCCAGTTTAAGAATTGTGTGTTTGGGAAAAGCACTATCAACTTTTATTTTTATTTTCTATTATGAATAAAAGAATGGGGCTTTTGATTGTTATCATATTGAAATGCTGAATATGTTTTTTTAAACTACTCATTACCTTTTTTTCCTCAATTGGGAATTATTACTCTGTTCTTTTTTAAAAAAAAAACTTTTTTATTGTATAATATAACGTATATACAAAGCAAAGAAAGAAAAAAGCAATAGTTTTCAGAGCACTCTTCACAAGTAGTTACAGGAGAGATCCCAGTATTACTCTGTTCTTAAGGAATACTTTTTAATTTGTGCTTTTTTGGTGTGAATTTATTGAATTTGGGGGCAGATGTGATAAAGAGACACATGGATATAAGTAGCATCCTTGGTGCAACGATGTAGGGAGCAGCTGGTATTAATTGCAATGTAAAGTATATTCATGATAAAATACCAAAAAAGTTAGGGCAAACTGGACAGTGGATGATTATTGTATGGATGAGACTAGCTCACATTCAATTAGTGCGTAACAGAAATAATTTTGTATTGGCTGACAAAGAGCTGCTGTCCCAGAACTCCAGTAGGCTCCTCAGACCACCCAGAAACTAAATGACTGACAATCACTTGGCAGAAGGTCCCCAGTCCGATGTCCTGCACTGCAGACTACAACTGATTGGTCTTAGCTTCTATCAGACTGTTTGCTAAATATTTTAATAGCTTCCTTGAATAGGGGTAAAATATATAAATGGTCATGTATTGATTCTTTTAGTTGAGCTGACTATGAGTGATTGTCATTTTAGATACAAAATTTTGTGTTGGTTTATTGTGCAGCAATAGCTAACTGATACAAAAGGTCCATATGCTTTTACTTTCTAAAACAGCCTCTTCAAGCAGGAAGTTTTTCTCAAACACATATCATAGGATTAGAAACTCATTACTTATGTAATTCAAACAGCAGCCCTATGAAGTGATTGCTATTCCCACTTGATAAAGAGGAAATGGAAGCTTAGGGAGGTGAAATGACTTTTTCAAATTCACAAATCTAATGAGCATTCAAACCCAGTATGTCTGACTTCAACATCATTGAGATTAACAACTGTAATAACATGTAATATACTATAGTTTGCCGATATATCTTTATTTTTCAACTTAATTTTTGAGGTAGTTATGTTTAAAGCATTCCTTGATGATTTTTCCTTCTTTAGGCAGGTGCCATGGTCCCTTTTCTCTTGAAAGTAAAAGCAAAACAGACAGGACAAATCATAACCCAAAACCCATCCAGAGGGGAAGTTTCTATCATCAACACGAGTGGAATCTGATCACTCCACAGGACTGCAGCTCTTCTTTATGACTGCAAGGACTTATTCTTGCTGCATTTTAGCCTAGTTCATTGTTGCTTGCCTGCAGAGATAAAGAATAAATTCTGAGTACCATATTTTTTTTGTGGTGAATACAAGTAGACTCCAGCAGAGAGATATGCTTCTTTATCTTCCTGGGAGCTGTTTTGTTATATGGTTGTCTCAAGTAAAAAAGTAGAATTCTACAAGGCAGTGGTTTTACTGAGAAGTACTCTTTGCTAATTCTTGGATGTAGAATTCCGTGTTTCCGATGAACATGTTCAGGAATACTTAACACCCAAGTTGCCTGTCTATTGTGGCTACCATCCAGGAGAAATCCAGGCTAGAACAATAGTCGCTGTGGGTAACATAATCCTTAACTTTATGATTTGTACAATTAAAATTTTACTTTAAACTTGGTATTAACTTACAGCTCTGGATTGAATTATTTCCCAAGTTTCAGGTTCTTTATTAAGGATGGCAAGAAATTAAAATGGTTTTAAGCACTACAAAGAGGAAAGGTTTCTTTAAACACTACTGATCAGCTTTTCAGGTAATGTGTTATGTCTTTATTAGAGAAAGAAAAAAAATCTTAATTAATCGAATTAATTGGAAGCGCTTAATGTAGACAAAGTTTTATTAAATACAATTAGAGCAAATACTAAGGGAGAAAATGAAACATGAATTTATGCATATGTGTGAGAAAAGGGAAGAAATTAGGTTCATACAGGAGTTTAGAATTAAAGGAAAACTGTAGGTGGGTATTTGCTCAGACTGCTTAAATACCTTCAAGGTTACAAAATTAATGAGGGAAGGGACTTGCTCAGTCTCAGATGAGAATACAGGAAGCCATGGCCTGAGGCGAAGGAAGGAAAGCTCAGACTAACTGCTAGGAAACACAGTGCATTAGAAAGAACATTTAGTAGTGAAACATATCCACAGAAAAGTGACTCTGAGGCAACATCGGCAGAGATATTACATAACCAGGGAGGAAAGATTATGTAACACGCAGGGACAGCATTAGATGGTCATCCCACATAACAAAGGGCTTCTGCGGCGCTTTTGCCAAAGTCAGTTTTCAATTCTTTTCTGTGCTTTTGTGTTTTAAGGACCTCTGACTTCCTATTATGCTCAATTTTCATGAGTGATGACATTTAATTATTAACAACCTATGAACTAAGTACTTCTATTGCCATGTTTCACAGATGAGGTAAATGTGACCAAGAGATATTAAGTGGCCCTTCCAGCTCACAGTTAATAAAGACAGAGCTGGGATTTGAGGTCAGACTCTGTCTTGTGATACCTATGTACATGCTGTCCATGGGGCTATAAAGCATCTGATGTTGAGACAGTAACATATTCTTAAACATAAATGATTTATATTCTACAGCACAGCAAGCTGTTAGAGGTTTGTCTTTCTTCCTAGAGTTGCCTAACTCACAGTCTTAAATGAAAGCAAAATACAAAACAGGTTTGCAATGCCTTCTCCTTACTCAACAGCCTTCCAAGATGCCCCTAGAGCCAAGCAACAAGGGCTTGGATGAGAAGTGTTCGATCTGTTTCTTCCTGCTCCCAGTCGACTTTCTGCCTTTCCTCTGCTTTATAGTATTTATTATAAAGATAGTTATGGCAGGTCATAAGCCAGGGTCATCCCTAATGCTTTGTTTTGTAGAGTTCTCAGAGAATGCTGGTGCTGAAGCACTCTAAGGGACAACAGAAATATCAGAGAAAACAAGAAGGCGCAATTTGCAGCAAGGCTTAGGAAGTTGGAGACATTTTCCCCAGCTGTATCTTTATCATCTTCCCCAAAAATCTCCAGCCAATTTGAGAGAATTTCCACTGCTCTATTTTTGTTCTTTACTATGCTACAGCCGAACAGAGCTTACTTTGCAAATGAACACTGTGAATTTTCCTCAGAGGCAAAGTCTTGGCTTATACTAGCTATGTGGACAGCTTCGTTCGTCAGCCAATTTCATCTTCCCAGGAGACTCGGCCCATCTACTTTTCCAACAAAGCAGGTGGCTGGAACCCCATTCTGAGGGAGTGCCAGAAGCACAGAAAAGTAATGTTTTCCATTCGAAGAGGTAATAAGCCAGTTTTTGGAATGGTACATATATTTATATTTAATAGATAAATATCCAAAGGGAAAGGTTTACCAATATATGAATTATACCAGTAAGCAGAGGAACCTGTAGAACTTAGGCCAAAATAAATAATAATTAAGAACCACCTAAAATGGAGAAGGAGTAAATTATGCTATGTGAGAATCCATTCAGTGTCTTGTTAGGTGAGGAAATGTAACATTTAAATACGTTATCAGTCTATACCATGCCATCAGTACCATTGAGCCCCAACTTTTATCAATATTTCCACAGCCAATTTATACACTGTGACAAAACTTTATTTCAAAATATGAGTGTATAATTTAGATCAGAATTTGTCCTAAGGTATTTTATTAGGCTGATTACATGGAGATGCTAGAAAGTATTAGGTTCACAATTACTTTGTAACCCTAGAAAATAGCCTCCTTAGGCTCATTTGAGAAGATAACAACCTAAGACTCGTTAATTACAACTGGCATATTCATTTATGCCAGCCTGAATATGCACACTCAGATGCAACCCCATCAAAAAACTGCTTAAGAAAATATACTCAAAGTAAAATTTTTACTTTTATGATGCCAATTAATATTTTTTTTCAGGATATCAGTTACCCTGTGGCAAAATACTAGTTCTAGGGCATTAAACGATAAACCACTGTTCTGGAAAAGGGAGTTTAGCTAGTATGTTGAATCTGCAGAATTTATCAAACTTTCATCATCATATTATTAGATAGATCAAGAATAGATATGATATACATATTGCTTATTTTCAAGTCACAGGGGGTTGCATATTGTACTGAAATGTATATTGGCAAACTGTTTTGATTTATTAAAGATATGGGAATGCATGTAGATATAACCTATTAGATTAACATAATACTATAAGAAGAATTCATTATTTCTACATGTGAAGTGGAAAAGCTTAGACCACTTTCTGACAAGGATATTTATTCAGTATTTATCAGCATGGTACTAGTTGTTTCTCAAAGGAAAGAGATTGGAAAATTATTTCTACTGAATATGGAAAACTTGAATGTCCTCAAATAAGATGCAAAACTTATTTTCATTTTAAATGCCAATGCTATGAGCAAATATATTTTAATAAGGACAGAAAAGTTATGTTCATCCTTTGTAACGATCCCTCATCAGGGTTGGTGTTAGTTGTAGTTATAGCCTTGCTTCTTACCAAATGCCTTAATTGTAAGATTAACTTTCAGCCGACATCCTTAGAAGGAAAATTAAATAATGCTGCTTCTTCAATTTAAGTATTTCTGCTGAAACAGTACAGGGCGGGACCACATGGCCTTCCCACCCTTCCAGTACATACCAAATGTGGAGCTGCCAGGCTCTTCCTTCCCAAGGATCTGCAGACATGGATCACTGAAGATCAGAGATGGGAGGGTGAGGGAAGAGCTGCAAGGCAAGTTCAGTGCTGCCTCGGCAAGGGTGTGTCATCTAATGAGCTCTTAATGAAGAGGCAGGTGCTCACAGCCCGGACGTTCTGAGTCTGCAGGGAGCAGGGGTAGGGCACCCAGTGGACTTAGCCTGAGTAATGTCTACAAAAAGGCACTGATGTTTGGCTCATTTATTTCTCCTCTTACTCCATGTGTTTGTGCATGAGAACTCAAAGCACATAAAGAATCATTGTTTCAAATATTCAGCTTCATTATTAATTTCCACATGACTTCAGGGATGGCAGTGAGCCAAAAAGAAAAAATATATATATAGTTCAGCAAGCACCTACCTCATCACCCTGGAATTAGGCCACTCACAACTGACAAATGAAACTCATCTTCAGCAATTACAAGGGAGTACCGAGGATATCCTTGACACTGATCATCAAGATAAGAAACAGGATTCATGAGGGCCACAAGCCACGTGGGAGCTTGAGAGGTGCTAAACACAGGCACTGTCCCTCAGATGCCCCCTCTTCAACATTGGAACTGGGAAAGCTTGGGCTCACATACTTCCCCCTTGGTCCTTTTCCCTCCCCTCAGATCTCCAGATCCACTTCACCAGCAAGTCCTTTGAAACAGATTCTGAATCCATTCATTTCTCTCTTTCTGTTATTATCACTCTAACCCAATCTATTATCTTCCCTGTCACACTAAGGCAGCATCTCAGCTGGTCTTCCTCGTTCCAGCCTGTCTTCACAATCCATTCTTCGTACACACTAAATCTTAAAAAACAAAATTAGGTTCAGATGATTGCTCCATTTCAACCTCCTTACTGTGGTCTACAAGCTCTAACAAGACCTGCCCCAATCTTCTTTTCTAATTTCATCTTCTACTACTTTCCCCCCTCCTTCACAGTTCTGGTCTTATTTTCCTTCCTGAAATGTTCCTTGCTCATTCCCACCTTAGGGCCCTTGCTATTCCCTGTACTTGGGAATCTCTGCCACCTTGATGTTTATATGACTGGCTCATTTCTCATTATTTAAGTCTTAATTCAAAAGTAATTTCTTTGGAGATGCCTTTCTTGGTAGCCCAACCTAAAATAGCCATCCACCATCTCTATACCCTTCTCTATGGTGTCATCCTATTTAGTTATTTTGAAGAGCACTTTATCCTATCTAAAATTGTCACATTCATTTATAAATTTACTTCTTTATCATTTGTATTCCTCTACCACTGGAATTCAAGTTCTGTGAGTTCATAGACTTGACTGCCCACTACTCTACTCTAGTACTAAGCACGGGAGGTGCTCAATAAATCCCTACTAAATAAATAATGGTAACACTTAGAGCTAAGTCAGAGCTTTATACCACCCATTGTTTAGAACCTTTCTTTACCTGCTACGATCACCTTAAGAAAAGGTCTCAGCTTTCACTACCAGAACCAGGATCAACTCTAGAACTTTTAGGTAGATTTAATATTCCCCCAAATTTTCTGATCATAAAATTCACCTTGGATGAATGTTAAAATCACTTCTCTGCCCTGGATATTGACTCAGTACATTTTGGGTGGGACCTCTACATTAACATTCTAAGATATGCTCATGATCATGCACATTTGGGAGCATTAATTTAAGGCAGAGTTTCTCAACCATGACTTACATAGAATTACCCAAAGAGCTTTTAAAAATTGCCAATGCTTGGGCCTAATGCCTAGATATTCTGATTCAATCTGGGATAAAAATTGAGCACTGGGATTTTAAAAAAGCTTCCCAGCTGATTCTAACAGACAGCCAAAATCAAGTACCATAGGTTTAGAGGAGTGGTTCTCAAACAAGTCTTGTCTATTAGAGTTACCTAGGGAGATTTTTAAAGTACTGACATCCATCAGGTATCATACCCATCAAGTTAAATCAGAACACCTGGAGGGGTGACGTGAGTCACTCTCTAAAAAAAGGGTTTTTCTTTTCGGTGCATGGTCTGGGAATAAAAAAAGGTTTTTTAAAACTTTTTATTCTGAAATCATTTTAGACTTACAGTAAAATTGTGAAAACAGGACAGAGAATTACCGTATAACTTTCACCTAGCTTCCCCTAATATTAGCATCTTAAATAACTATAGTACAATTATCAAAACCAGGAAATTAACATTGATAAAATACTATTAACTAATCTACAGGTCTTTTAATAACACGAGAAGTCCTGCTAATGTCCGTTTTCTTGACCAGGATCCAATCCAGGATCCTGCACTCATTTTCATTGTCATGTCTACTTTAATTTATTACACCTCCTCAGTCTTTATCTTTCATGACATTGATGCTTTGAAAAGTGCTGGCCAGTCATTTG
This sequence comes from Myrmecophaga tridactyla, assembly GCA_004026745.1. Taxonomy (NCBI): domain Eukaryota; kingdom Metazoa; phylum Chordata; class Mammalia; order Pilosa; family Myrmecophagidae; genus Myrmecophaga; species Myrmecophaga tridactyla. The sequence goes on along the minus strand of PVIY010013335.1, from coordinate 18,088 downwards.
GTAGAATGCCCCTCATATTGGGTCTAGCTGATGTTTTCTCCTGATTAGAGTGGGGCTGTGCATTTTTGGCAAGAATACCACAGAAGTGATATTGTCCTCCTCTCAATGCATCATATCAGGGCAACTGTCATACTATAAGCACTGGTTATGTTTTAAAACTACTTAGGTGATTCCAATGTGCTGCTAACTTCAAGAGCCACTGGCTTAGCAGAGATTATGGTGAGTGTCTCAAGCAATCTGTGGTGACAGTGAATCCTGACAATAAGAAGAAAAACAACAACAAATGACTGGATATTAAAAACCAAAGAATAAAATAAAAATAACTAGCATTTAGGCTTAAAGCTCTTTATTGACTGTTTACTATGTGCCAGGCATGGTGCTATGTTCTGGGAAACAAAGAAAAACAGGACATAAATTTGGCCCTCAGGGACCTAAAGAGAATGGGTGGAGAAACTAATGGGATATCTTTCCATTTATTTAGGTCTTCTCTGATTTCTTTCAGCAATGTGTTGTAGTTTTCAGTGTATAAGACTTTTTTCACCTCCTCAGTTACATTTATTCCTAGGCATTTTATTTTTTTAGATGCTATTATAGATGGAATTATAAAACACGGTCTTTGAATGTGCAACATTTCTGATTATGCCTACAAAAATTTTGTTTCTCTTTGGTTTAGGAAAGTCTTCTTTCCTAAGATGCCAGTAAATACATATGAAACAGTAACTACATGCCCAGCCCTGTGATCAGTGCAGGGGACAACAAAAGAGAGAGAATTAAATATGGCTTTTGATTACTTTAACTTTCTTGTCACTTTTGAAATCAGGAAGTGAAAGTGCTCTAACTTTGTTCTTTGTCAAGATTGCTTTGGCAATTTGAGGCCCCTATATGCATTTGAAATCTGTTTTTCAATTTCTGCAAAAATAAGTTCTGTTGGAATTTTGGTAGGGATTGTGTTGAATCTGTAGATCACGTTGGGTAGTATTCCAGTACATGAACACAGGATGTCTTTCCATCTATTTAGGTCTTCTCTGATTTTTTTCAGCAATATTTTATAGTTTCTCAGTGTATAAGATGTTCACTTCCTTGGTTACATTTATTCCTAGGCATTTTATTTTTTTAGATGCTATTATAAATAGAATTATAAAACATAGTGTTTGAGATCCAGGATGCTATTACTATGGAGTGACAGGTTAAAATGATTTATCTCCTGTGACCACATTCAGGTTTACAGAAACCATACGGATCTAAGTAAACTGAGAACCCACCACTGTCAGTACTGTTACAGGAAATGAAATAGTCATACTAATAAATTTAACTGCCTTTCAAATGAGTTTCAGGTCTGAAAATCTAAATATAGGCTTTTTCCAACTCCATCCATAGAAAAAGCTAAATATTTTATCTTTCGCAAATGCCAAAGTCTCTGAATCTTCTCTCAGGAAGATACAGAGAATAAATGGAATCACAATGCACTTTGGCTTTGTGGTTTTTCATAAATATATCTAGTCTAACAGCTAAATTTAGAAAATGCTATGTATTTGTAATCCCTATGAATACTGAACTTAACTCTGATTTTTAAGTATTACAATAGTTTAGTCCTGAGATCCATATATTTATACTGCCTTAGAAGATATGATACAATATAGCTATCTGCCTAGCCAAAATATTCATATAGGAGGTTGGGGAACAAGACCAAAATCGATAAATAGAAATGGGACTGTTCAGAATAGATTCCTAAAGGAAAAGTAGTATCTGATTTATCATCTCAGCTGCAGCTCTTCTGATAATGTTGATTTCAGCTATGCACCTTGTCTGCAGGCTGGCACAAACAATGACATCAGTCCTTTCAACAGAGATAAATTAGCAACTCAAGTGATGTATAAATCCTCCCTATTCCCCTAAGGCGACAGTGGTTATTTTACTGAAACCCACTCTTTAAAAAAAAATTAAATTTACTTAAAAAAAACCTTATCTAGCATACAAATAACACCATCAAGAAGTCTCCTTCTGTTGCACCTACTCTCTCCCTCTTTTAGATGTGGTCTCAGGATTCTAAATTGAGCTGTTAACCCAAATGAAAATCAGGACTCAAGTAGCTGATGGGCATTTCATTTTAGCCTACATAGGCAAGAAAGAATCAAATGCTAAAGCAAATAAGTATTTAAGCATTTTTACACAGCCAAAGTGTTTGAATACAATGACACTTTAGAACGATTTTTCTGTGGCTCATTTCTTTTGTTAACCATCACGTTTCAATTAAATTTTTCTAATTTCAGCAATCTTCTTTAGGACAAATTCCCTAATCACAGCAGTGTTTGAACACTACATTGCTGGTTGTTAGAAGAATACTACATTTAATTGATTATTCCCTAAAAATATATATACTGCTCCAGGATGAGAGAATTTTCTGAATAATTTACATACCTATTTTAAAATGTAACTGCTCTTAATGGTAAACTATTTGAAAGCCATTACTCCAATTAAATGCTCAAATAAACAAAGATATTAGCAGAATGGGAGTGTAGAAAAAGGAAAGATTCATTTGGGGACTAAAGGAAAGATTCACAGGACATGCAGCATTTGAATTAAGTTTTAGACACAAGCTACTAACTAAGGGAGAAGGCCATTCTAGGATAAAGAAAGAACTGAGTGCTCAAACATTGTGACAGCTTTATTTTTGCACTGCTTGGTCATCTTCATTAATTTGGGTCCTCAAGTGTTCTAAATACATCCAGATGGGTGAGGCTTCTGAAAGTCTTACCAGTGAATTTTATGCAAAGCTGGTGTGTGGACTTACTGCACTACTTTGTCTAGTGTATACTGAGTGTTTTGAAAGCTGTGATGACAGTTTCTTCTGCTTAGATACTGTACAGAGACAGCAGTTTGGGACTATGCCAGAGAGCGCTTGGTGACACTTCACCAGTGTAACCCAGGGCTTATAGCACAAGTTCCCAAGTTCCCAAGTTCCACTCCTTAGTAGTGTCGAGACTTTGGGCAAATTTTTAAGGTCTTTAAGCCATAGTTTTCTCATATTTAATTTAGTAATGATAACATGTACCTAGCGGCATTGTTCTAAGGATTAAATTAGGTAACTAGGAAAAGATTAGGATGATACTAGGAAAATAGTATATATTCAGCTCTTAATAAACCACATCCTGCCTCAAAGCAGGAGATACAGCAGTGGGTCTCCTATGTGGATAAAATGTGGTATGTGGCCCTTATCATTTATGTCTTTAGATTTTCATCTAAGTGATGATACCATTTTAAAACACGTATAATGATGAGCCATTAACAAGAAAGAACCATTGGTATTGTATGCTGAAATACAACTCCAGAGTTTTTAAAAATTAGAATTTTCCCAATTGTGCTCTTAAGTACTTAGCAGCCAACATTTACTAACTCACAAATTCAACAATTCCACAGAATATTACTGTTCGTGATGACCAAGCATTCATGGACCCTGCCTTCCTGGAGCCTACAGACTAAGTGAGAAGGATGAATGTAACTTCAAAAACGTTTAAATTCAAAAATGTTTGAAGGGGAAATATAGGTGCTTTGGGAGGTTTTTATTCAGTTTGTGGCATCACAATTTCCTTTGCTTTTAGGAGCACTGTTTCTATTTGACTGTTCTGACTCCCTGGAGAAGATGGCAACCCATAGCTTAGATTTACATCATTGCTGCTGTTTCTTGCAGCGATCAATCTGCACTGGCAATAGGGCTGCTACTTTATGCCGTTTTAACGTATTCATGAAAATGTGGGGTTATTTTTGTGTTGTGATCAATTTCAGTGAGGGGGGAGGATTCTGTGACTGGACCTTTAGACAAGTAGTTCTTTCTCTGCAACTGGTTTTAGGCTGCCAGGAAATGGCACATTTTATCGTATCCACAGATTATATAATTTCTGAATTCCAAAATATTTTGAGAACTCTAAAAATCGAATCCAAATCTCTTCATATTACTGGAAAATGACAAAACAACAGGCAATGCTCATCCCACTAACATATGTATCACTCTTTTACACAATGTAATTTTCTGCAAAGCACTGAAGCCCCCGCAAAGCACTGAAGTCCCAAATATTATGGTAGCAATAAAGAAAAATGATTTCAGCTGGCTATCCATTCATTGTTGAGAGAAAGAATAAACTACTTTTTAATCCACTCTTCTCTCTGTACAAGTTTGTGGAGAGAATAATATTTGTTCAGCTTTTTGTAACTTTTTAATAGTTTTTTTTTTTTTACAGTTTCCTTGGTGGCCTCACAAATTTCTTATCATGTCTTTTTTCTTGCCTCAAAGAGATCAGGATTTAGCAGAGAAGAGAACTAAATAAACCGACATGCGTGATAAGAGCCAAGTGTACGACTGTATGGGATTATACAGGGAAAGTCTAACAGAGACTGCAGAGGTCAAAGGAGGAAATGGCCCAGCTAAACCTGGGGGTGAGGGAGAGAGAACAGGCCCTCAGGTAAAAATGAGAATACAAAATGTCACAAAGACACCAACATTTATTCTGTTGAAACATAAAGTATGAAGGGTTTATTTTTTTCCTAAATAGTTGACAAACGGTACCAGCATCATTAAATAGCTTTACCTTCTGATTTGTGATACTACCTTTCAAAACTAATATGTATGTATATTAAGGTCAGTGTTGAGACCCTTTATTCTGTTCCATTCGTCTGGCGGTATAGTTACTGCTTTTGTACACCACCATTTTGGTTGTTAGAGGTTTATAGTATGCTTTAGTATCCAGAAGAGAAAAAATGATTTTAATTCCCCTCTTTTTATATGTCCACACATTTCCTGCTTGTGCTATTTCTAATTTTTTTTGTTTTGCTGCCCATTATATTAAGTACCTCCAAATTACATTAACTTGTTTTTGATGGTTATTTAGTTTCATATATTTATGTTGTTTTTGGCTATTTTATTGAAGTCTTCAGTTCAAATAACAACAACCAAAAGATAACTTTGTCTTTTTTTCAGTTACTATGTTTCAAATTTCTATTTTGTATTCACATTGTCCAGAAGAGTGGTTCTCCACCAGGGATGACTCAAGGAGCATTTGGCAATGTCTGGGAACATTTCTGGACCTTAAGTTGCCCAAATCAGGGGTTGGGGGTGTGCTACTGGCATCTAGTGGGTACAGGCCAGGGATGCTGCTCAACATCTCACAACGCACAAAAAAGTTCCCACAAGCAATAGTTATTTGGCCCTAAACAGCATTAGTATGGAATTTAAGAAACTCTGGTCTAGACCTTCCAGCAAGTGTTAAGTAATAGCAGTAAAAGAAGGTCACTGTTGACTTCTTCCTACATAATCATTTTGCCGTAATAAATTTTAATAAGTTCATCAAAATGTAGAGGGTAAAATTACCCAGTATATGCAGATGTACTACTCATCTTGAAGATTTTTATCTTATCGGAGGATAGTCCCAAAAACCATTTAAATAATAAGAGCTACGTTATAGCCATATCTAGCACATCGTATTTAAAATTTTATACATGGACCCAGGACAACCATATAATCTTTCATACAAACCTTTTAGAGAGAACCTACTGTTTTTTTGATGATGAATTTCAACATTACAACTTACTCCATTATTTTTATTCATAGGGGAAAACATAGAACTCTTTCACAGAGTTTTATGTCAGTCAAAAATAATCTGACACTCAAGAAAAGGAGTGCCCTTCCATTCTCCATGATTCCTTTTACTATAGTGTAGTAGGCAGCCCCTGTTTGCCCAAGCCATTTCTCCGCAGTCTGCCCTCTACTGTAACCATTCAGTGTTAACCCTTGCTCTGTTTCTCAGACCCTCCCTGAAATCAACTGTCTCCATAGTTCATCATACCACAGGGAAATGCTTCTGTGCTTCTAAGATAGCAATTATTAATCTGCTAAATTCAGTTTTGCTGAAGTACTTTTTAACAAGAATGAAAAATGTTCCCTTACTTCCTAGATGGATCAGAGATTCTCTGGAAAAAGTCCCTTCTTTGTTTTATAACTTGTGGGCAATTCTATTAGGAGAGTTTTGGGGTCAAATGAAAAAGGAAAATGTTTGGGAAGTAGATATGGCTTTATGATATCCCTCAAATCCTGCAGCATGTGTAGACACCAATGCTTTAAGTGACTCTTGTTCCATTTACTTTTTTTACCATTTTACTTCCCCATTGTTAGTCAATAAGGTGAAGAATGTTGGTGAAATGAGCTTGTATTTCCTAAAAAACTTAGAAGAGACTATAGCATGAGTTTATGCTTGCTGATAGAGGTACAGGGATTGGGAATGAAGGATCAGTGCTGGGTCCTTACATGTTTTGAAACACTATCCCAGGAGCACCATATGACAATTTACTTCTCATTAACATAATAGTTATTTTATTCCTTTAAATTTATTTACTACTTATATATTTTTCTGACACTTCTAAGTACTTTAAAAGCATGAATTATGCTCTTATAAACTACTGTTAATATGCATCATATATTAAATATTTACCATATTTCAAAGGACATCTCAATTAAAAAATATATTATCCACACTTAATCCTTTTAATAACATGAGGTAGACAATATCTTCATTTTACAGATGAAGAAATTGAGGTTCAGAGAAATTAAGCAATATTCCCAATGTTACATGATAAGTAAGTGGTGGAGATCGAATTTAAATCTGCCAATATTTGTCTCTAAAACTGAGGCTCTTACCAAACTTTCTGCACTGCTTCTTACTAAGGAATTTTTCTAAATGAGACAGTAATGCAGAAGTTCTAGAAAGAAATGGAAGTCATTTCATAAGTCTATCAAAATACAAATGAAAGTGGATTGTGGCATCATGTACACTGAAAATGTAATAATATAGACATTGACATTTTCCTAATCCTTGAATCTTTTATTTAAGAAGAAAAAGTTTGTTTCACATGAGTCTTTCTTAAAGAATTCATACTAAATCCCACTATATAGCTTTTTTTTTACTTTTCGCATGGGCAGGCACTGGGAATCGAACCCAGGTCTCTGGCATGGCAGGCAAGAACTCAGCTATTGAGCCATTGTGGCCCACCGTATATAGCCTTTTAAAAAATTAATTTAACATTTCTTTAGCAATCTGTTTAGTAAGCTTAGTTTTGATTCCTATTAAAAATTTAATTTTAATTTTCTCAGTTCATAATTCACTAGAGCATAAAACAAGCAAATTATTGGAGTCCTTTTTAGTGTTCAGTAAAGAATCTATACACACACTTAAAATTCACAACAAATCTCAAGCCAAATCATAAAATGTGTTTTAAACATTGTCATTCTTCTGCTTTCATTGAAAAAATATGAAAATGGGATGTTTAATGTTTCAGTGGAACAATGAATTAATCATAAAATACTATTTCAAATGCACACACGAGAAATAAAATTACATGAGCAAGACTAACTCATAATTATGGTTATCAATTATTCAATATTGTTCTGCAAGAAACTTAAATGGCATCCAGTTTTATTAATTATAAAAGCACTAACAGGTATATAGCACTTTATAGTCTATACAGAGCTTATATAACCATCATCTCATCTGATATACAAATAATGAGCCACCAAAAAATAAAGCAGGCACCTTGGAGAAAGTGAAATTTAGTGAAAAGAAGAAAGGCCTTAAATATGGACTTAAATAAATCTTTAACACCTTATAAGTTGGGTGGGTGATCTTTGGCAAGTCATGGAACATCTCTGGGTCTCCTATGTAAAAATGAGGTTTGAATAAACCTACTACAACAAGGTTTTCATGACGATTAAATGAGATTATAGTGCATAGCATCCAGTATTAATAAATGTTGGTTCCTTTCCCCATTCTCTTCCCACACTGAAGAGCCTAGCTCCATGTGTACTTTTGTAGGTTGAATCTTTAATTTTGCTTGACAGCACACTGAACACCTACTTTTATGCTGTTGACAATTGTTGAGTTGGTCAGAACTACCTGCAGTCATGAACGCAAAACAAAGGACATAGCCACCAGGAAATGATTCTTTTCTCCAAAAAGACCTAATTATTACAAAGGTTGCTGATTTTAAAGCAGCAGTACAATTGCTGTACTAAATAAAGAAGTTTAGGAAACTGCAAAGAAGACATATCATGATGAAAGGTTGGAATTATGAACAGGAAATCAGCAGGCCCAACCTGAAACTTAAAACATTTTGGAAAAAGAGCCTGGGTTGGGAACAATGAAATTTAATGCAAGAGAGTACCAAGAAAGAAGTCTATCAAATGCCAGAAAGGAGGTAGTATGAGTAACACAACGTGTTTTGACAAACAAAGTTATTTCAAGCTTTATTTAGATAGGTGTTGTGCCAAAAGTTAATGCTCAAAATGATTTCCTTTGCATATACTAATAAAATGCACCTCAGTTAAAAATGTTAAAATCAATGTGAGGCTAAAAGGGGCCTTAGTGATTATGAGATCAAATCTCCTCATTTACAAATGGGGGATTTAGACTCCTAGGAGAATAAGCAATATCCCAGGACCACATATTTGGTTAGAAGTAAATACAGGAATAGTTTTTAATTCAGCCAAAGCCTGAGCCTTCTGAAAGCCTCTGTCTGGAACTCTTCTATATCTTCCTTGTGGAAATCTGTGCCTGGCCTTCAATAATGGCCACTAAATATGTTGTTTTACTGTCACTGAAATCCCTTCCATATTTGAGGGCCCATCTTGAATTTCCCTTCACTCTAAAGCCACCCCTTATTCTTCCTAAATTAAACAAGGGCTCTTTCTTACACTCCCTATCACTTTGCATCTGCTTTGGTGTGGCATTTACAGCCTGTGTGGTACTATGCCCTCACTTGTCCTTGTTCAGTTGTACTAGCTGTCAGCATCTAAAGAAAAGGGACCTTATCTTACTATCTTCTGCACTATTTGGCACATTGCTCTGCATGGAACAGATATCTGTTGGTTGAATTCTTAAGGGGATTGGATATTACTGCTGGCATTAGGGTTCTTTTTGAGTCTGGTTTTACAAAAGTTTGGCCTGTGAATCTGAGCAACAGACATAGCCTGGGTGAGAACTTGCAAGCATTGTGAATCTTTTGTCTCTGTTGCTCTCTTTCTCATTCATGTTTTCAAATTCCAGTGACCTGACAGCCTTTTAAAACATGACTGGCCAGGTTGCTTTCTAAATGCTATCTCCTAATAGTGCCTAGAGGGGTCTTACCTTTGACTGTGCCTTTGGAAAACCACAGAAATCTTTCCCTCTATATTTCTCCAGGGCTATTTCAGCTTGTCCTTCAGCAAGACAATTATGTTTGGCAATGATCATGCATCACCAACTATGCTGATATAAGGGAAGCTGCAAACTACAGCCTTGTGGTCCAAATGTTGATGAGAACTATATAGAGGATCACCCCATCATCTGGTGTAGTGTTACCTGACTGGTGGACAGATTTGAGAATGACTTCCTAAATTTCTGTAAATTTGTTTTCCATTTTCTTAACCACTTACCAGGGAAAATGGTTGACTCAAGGAATTATTTAAGAGGACTGGGGTGAATGAAATGTATTAATAATGACGTGTTCAAGAAAATTGAAGGAAATATGAGCTTTTCTCTTAATTGTAACTAGGAAATGAAGGTTGGGGTGGGGCAGATTTGCCAGGGATGTTTCTACTTTCTTATAATTACATAATATAATGAATGATTTTTTCTCTATCAATATAACTTTGTAATACAGGTCTTAATTGTCAGGAAACAAAGTGAATAATTTCAAGTTGCTGCATGGTCAGGGTTTCTCCGGCAAAGAAAACTGGCACCTGGGTTAAAGGGCAACGAAATAGAGAGAAACCTCTGGAGAGATACAGAGATTTATCTCTCTGGAGCTATGTGTTTACTCTGCAAACAAGGATTGCACCCCCCACCTCTTATTTTCTCACAGCTGTTTTGTTTACATTCCAAATGACTATAAAAATTTAGAGACCTTCCCTAGAGAAGATCTGTTTACATTAAGGATAAAGTTTCTTTTCCCTTCCTTCAGAGGGAACAAAGTAGCTGTCCAGTTCCTATAAACTTCTAAATTAATAATTTTGGGGTTTTTGCAGTTCAGACCTCTATATGTACAGCTGGCATCTGCTGTCATTGTGTCCTGGTGGAAGGGTAGTCAGGGAAATCAGTACTGTTATTGTTGCAGATAATAAGTTTGATCCAGGAATCTTATATTTGCATCAGGAGAAAAACAATAAATAAAGATATTAAAAATTTATCAAGAATGTATTTTTCCCAAGCTAGGACTATTTATTATGGTGTAGTTATCTCTATCCTACTCACTTATCTCCATTTTCATTCTTCTTTAATAAAACAGCAACTATTTGTTAAGTACTTACTAATGAGATTCAGTACTAAGAGACTTTCATGCGTTTCATATTTAATACTTACAAAAACCCCATGAAGAAAGTGCTTTTATTGCCATTTAATAGTTCAAAGAACTGACCAACAAACAACTGAACTAACACAGCTGTGAATAGCAGAGCTAAAACAGCTAAATTCTAATATGTGTCTCTTTTCTCAGGGCCTCTGTTATTTCTACAGCTCTACACTAAGCAACAATATACTTAACTAATCAAATAGCATCCTTAACTAATCAAATTCAGAAAATGCTAACATAGCTCAAAGACCCCAAACAAATTTTTCTGTTACTACTTTATGGTAATTTCTGTGTTGGTTTTTTTTTTTTTTTAATAGTATGAAAATGATGTGTATGTGTGTGTGATTATATCTACATCCTTTTTTCTTGCTCTTTTTGAATATCATAGTTATTAAGGGCTGGGTGTTGGGTAATTTGTTTAGTGAAAGGAACACAAGTCTCAATGATAAATTCTTGATCTAGGATGAAAAGTTGGGGCCAAATGATGAAAAATATTTTATGTGGGTTGCCAAGTGGAAAAAGTCTCTAGGCCTTTTAGAGTAGCCAGCTTTCTACTCAAAGTGATCCATGAAAGAGCAGCGTTGGCAGCATCGGGGAGCTTGATATAAAGCCCCTGCCCCAGACCTACTGAGTCAGCATCTGCATTTTGATAGGATCCCCAATGCACAATGAAATTTGGGAAGCCCCGTTTTAGAATATATTTAAGGCCTTACAGCTTTTCCCCTCTGAGTCCTGCTAAAGAAAAGTAAAGCCAAGCCTTTCCTCTGTTCTGGTGGTATCATGGAATTGCCTCTATTCCCTGAGTCATTTGTTGTCTGCTACTCATACTTAAATTTTCTACAAGTCCCAAAATAATGCAGGAGAAAGTGCTCAGTTCATGTGAGGTGGTTTGGCTCTGTAATAAATAGGGTATTTAAATAGAATGAATCATAAGTGTGATTTACAATAAAAGCACAGACTGATGGACACTGATTCAATACTGGAAAAAGATGTGTTTTCATTTTCCCTGAATTAGATAAAATCATTTTCCTTTAACACCAAAAGGTTTCTGATGCAATATTTAGACATCGATCCAAGTTCCTCCCATTTTTCTTGGTAGATTTTATTACTGTAATAAACTTAAATCATAGGTGATGGCCAAAGAAGGGAACCAGAGAAGCTGATGCTCCCTCTTCTTCAGACAGCAGAATTTTCTCCCCCACCTCCAATTTAGCTTTAATAAACACCTTTATTTCCTAAATCTAGGATGTCAAGGCCCTGTTCTAATAATCTTCCTTTGCATTTTTAGTTATATGAATGATATAGCTTCATTTCTTTCCTAAATAAATAGTAGAAGTTAAGAATGGACAAATTTAATTGGATTACAGAGCTGGAGGAAACCTCTGAGATCGCCTCCTACATCACCAGACATCTTTTCTTGGTTTCTTTTTGCAAACTATTAATCTGTTCCCTACACCTTAAATTTGGGGCAGGAACCTTTCTTTCCCCTGTATTCACTTATATAAAGAAACTCCTCTATACCTAAATGCTGATTTGGATTTATAGCTTCATTCTAAACCTATCCCCTGAGCAACAGAACTGTTGCTCCTCTGGAGCTGGTACCAAGGATGTGCATTAAGGCTGGCTTAGGTGAGATGTGGGGCACAGACCAGCCAGGGTGCCACAAATCCTATTGCTTTTAAATCGCCTTTTTCTTGATTCAGCACTTGCACTGATCCAGTAGCCCTTTGTTTCATGGAGCTTTGAGAAAGATGTTTCTGCCAGATTTTGCTGGTTGTTCAAAGCTTCTGTGGGAGACAGAGCCCTGAAGCATCTCACTCTGCATCTTGATTAAGGTAGGTTATTGCTATGTTTTTTTAAAATTCTTTTCTGGATCACAGAGATATTCTTTTTGATTGAAAAATTATAGCTATAATTGTTCCAAGTATTCAAATTCTGAAGTCACAGTACTGACTGGAAAATCTTCCTCTTTCTCAAATATCTCAAATACCTCAGACACTGAAACTACCTAATGGGAAGGAAATTCTTTTGAATTGGTCTAAAATTTAATAAATGAGAATCACACAGTTCAACTCTCTGTGGACACCTATATATTGTTATCTGCAGTACATGATAGAAGATAATTTTTCCTTTCATAGTTCAGAGATCAAGAAGAGGGAATCAGTGTCCTTCCTATCAATGTGTATAAAAATTTAAGCAACAAAGCGAGGCTTTAAGGATCCTAAAAGTGCAAATTTCAGCAAATAAAAAATATCGTAATGCAGCAGGCAGGCAGAGATACTGTTATAGTATTTTTACTTTAGAGTTAGTCCATTTAATTCTCATAATCAAACATTTTGACTTCAAAATGAGAAGTATGCAAGTTTTGTGATGATATTTTAAAATGCCTGGTGTACTGCAATTACAAAGCAGTTAAATATGCATCTTGCTTTTCTCTTTTTAGAATTTCCTAACTAGTTATTACTGTTTTAATTTTGCCAACTACTGAGAAGAACTCCCAAGGGACCTCTAATTCTGTAGGCTCTCTTTTCAATATGCAAGCAGCCTGGGGTTAGTAAAATACAAATTTGTATTTAACTATGTTTCATAAGTTGGGAACATTAAACATATTTTCTCCTGAAGGAAGGGCAAAAGACTGGATCATTGGGTTCCAAATTTTACAATTTTGCATACCAGTAAAATTTCAAAAGAATATTTGGGGATCATTTCACAACTTGGTATTTTTACAACTGAGGTGATTAAAGAGAAAAACAAAAAACAAACAAGCAAACACACAAAACCTACCAAATCAAATACTGTATGTGCTGGTTTGAAACTGTTAGGTTCTCCAGAAAACTCATGCTCTTCTAATCCAATCTTGTGGGTGCAAAGCTATTGCGGGTGGAACCTTTCAATTAGGTTGTTTCCATGGAGATGTAACCCCTCCTCATTCAAGGTGGGTCTTAATCCTTTCCTGGAGCCCTTTTTGAGAGAGAATTCAGAGCTGACACAGAGAGCAATAAAACCAAGTGACAGGTACTTGGAGATGCAGAAGGAAAATGCCCCAGGAGATACCAAAAGTTGAGAGAACTGTTTGAAACCAGAAGCTGGGGAGAGAAGGACCTTCCCACGCGACAGAGAAACAACACATGATCTGCCTTTCTTGAGTGAAGGCATCCTCTTGTTGATTCCATAATTTGAACATTTTCATGGCTTTAGAACTGTAAATTTGTAACCTAATAAATCCCCTCTGTAAAAGCTAATCCACTTCTGGTATACTGCGTTCTCACAGCATTAGCAAACAGAAACAGATTTTGGTACCAGAGAAGTCAGGAGATCTGCAAATACCAAAAATGCTAACATGATTTTTAAAATGGATATGAGGAAGCTTCTGGAAGAATTATGAGGAGAATAAAAGGAAAGGCCTAGGATGGCTTGAAGAGATAGTGAGCAGAAAAATGGACTCCAAAGATACTTCTGAAGAGGCCTGAGACAGAAATGAGAAATGTGTTATTGCAAACTGGAAGGAAGGTACTCCTTGTTTTAGAGTGGTAGAGAATTTGGCGAAATTGAGTCCTCATGTTAGATGAAAGGTAGAACTTGAAAACAAGTTAGGAAATTTAGCTAAAGAGATTTCCATACTAAAAGTGGAAAATGCAGCCTGGCTTCTCCTTGCAGCTTATAGTAAAATATGATGCAGAAAGGGATAAGCTGAGAATTGAACTCTTGAGTACAAAGACACCAGAAATTGGTGGTTTGGAAAATTCTGGGCTTCTAGAAACGAGACCCCCAGAGGCTAGTGCCCCATTTAAGGATTACAGCAAACATGGAACCAGTGAGTCATGTCAGGATAAGCCAGCATGGATATGGAGTTACCCAGAAAAGATCTGTGAAAGGTCCTATTGTCTGATGATTTTGACCCCTGTATTCTACATGTCAAACCAAAAATTTTTTTGCAAGATCTGTATAAACAAAACTACTCTCAATCTGGTCTAAAAGGGATAAGAAAGGGATAGATTGAAGGAAAAAATGACTTCAAAAGCAGAACCATATAAGCTAAGGTCTGGAGCCAGGAAATTTGGGGACAGGAGAGCAGATCCATCCATGCATGTGGAAAGGGTGTGTTTGCCCTGAAGTAGAGGAAAGGCCTTCTGCTTCTTTGCTTGGGAAGAGGGTTGCCCCCTCAGGCCTCAGAAAGGGTGGATTACATTCCCTGGGGATTGGGGAGAGCCTGGCCAGCACCCCACTGTTCTGAAGGGGTTAAGTGTGGGCCCCAGAGATGACAGGGAGTCTGGGTGTCACCCAGATGCTTGAGCAGGGTGGGGCTGAGGACAACATGGTCTCCACCATGCTCCCTAATGTAGCAACCCTCATCCCAGTGTTTGGAGAGAACAGGACAACTGCATAAGCCCTTGAAAAGGGTGGGACTGCTGCTCTCTCAGGCCCCAAGGATGAAATGTCATTCTATAAATGACTCTCAGAATTTGAAATCTAATGGAGTATGTCCTGCAGGTTTTCAGAACTGTTTGGGTCCAGTGACCCCTATATTCCATTCAATTTCTCTCTGTGGAAATGGGAATGTTTATACCATGACTGTCCCTCCTTTGTATATTGGCAGCAGATAATGTATTCTGAGTTTCACAGGTCCATAGCTAGAGGATAATTTTGCTTAAGACAGACCATGCCTGTAAATGATTTTGATGAGATTTTGTACTTTCTTTTTTTTACTTTGTATTGTATTTGTATTGTTATTGAAATGGTTTAAGGCTTTTGTCATATTGTGATGGAATGAATGAATTTTGTATATGGAAAGAACATGTGTTTTGGGGGTCCAGAGGTGGCAGGTGATGGTTTGAAACTGTTATGTACCCCTAAAAAGCCATGTTCTTCTACCAATCATGTGGATGCAGATCTATTGTAGGTGGGACCTGTTGATTTGTTTGTTTCCATGGAGATGTGACTTGCCTGTTCAGAGTGGGTCTTAAACTGCTACTGGAGTCCTTTAAAAGGGAGACATTTTGGAGAAAGCACAGCTGCTTGGCACAGAGAGCAGATGCTTGGAGATGCAGACAGAAAAAGGCCCCAGGAGATGCTAAGCTAAGAGATGAAATCCAGAGTTTTTCCTGGAGAAGCTAAGAGAGAACCCAAAGACACTTAGAGAGAGAAAGCAAGTGGAATCAGAAGCTGAAAGCAATGGAACTGGGAGCAAGGACCATCTGATGCCGACCATGTGCATTCCTATGTGTTCTAGTTTGCAAGCTGCTGGAATGCAATATACCAGAAACAGAGTGGCTTTTAAAAGGGAATTTAATAAGTTGCCAGTTTACAGTTCTAAGGTCAAGAAAATGTCCCAATTAAAACAAGTCTATAGAAATCCAATCTAAGGCATCCAGGGAAAGATATCTTGGTTCAAGAAGGCCAATGAAGTTCAGGGTTTCTCTCTCAAGTGGGAGGGCACATGGTGAGCACAGCATCATCTGCTAGCTTTCTCTCCTGGCTTCCTGTTTCATGAAGCTCCCCGGGAGGCATTTTCCTTCTTCATCTCCAAAGCACTGGCTGATGGACTCTCTGCTTCATGGTGCCACAGCATTCTCTGCTCTCTCTGAATCTTCTTCATTCTTCAAAATGTTTCCTCTTTTATAGGACTCCAGAAACTTCTCAAGACCCACCCATTTGGGTCGTCACCTAATCCAGCTTAACAACCACTCTTGATTGGGTTACATCTCCAGGGAGATAATCTAATCACAGATTCAAACATACAGTATTTAATAGGGATTATTCTACCTTTACAAAATGGGATTTAGATTAAAACATGGCTTTTCTAGGGGACATACATCCTTTCAAAGCAGCACAGCATGTGACAAAGGTATCCCAGATGCTGGCAGCCCTTCTTCATAGTCAAGGTATCTTTCTTTGGATGTCTTAATTTGGACATTTTCATGGCCTTAGAACTATAAATTTGTAACCTAATAAATCTCCTTTGTAAAAGCCGATCCATTTGTGGTGTTGCAATCCAACAGCTCTAGCAAACCAAAACACCATATATTATGTCATCATTTCACAAAAGACAGTTCACTTAGATGGAGGGCAAAAGGAAGGAAAGAAGGAAAAAAGGACAGTCACTTTAATATAATAAACAGAGTTTCATGATGTGCTCATTTGAAAGGATTATATACTCTAGAAAAGCCATGTTTTAACCCTGAACCATTTTGTGGAGGCAGCAGTTTCTTTTAATCCCTATTCAATACTATGTTGGAAACTGGATTAGATTATCTCCACAGAGATGAGATATACCCAACTGTGGGTATTAACCTTTGATTAGCGGGAGATGTGTCTCCACCCATTCCAGGTGGGTCTTGATTAGTTTACTGGAATCCTTTAAAAGAGGAAACATTTTGTAAAAAGCCTCAGGCCATGAGAGCCAGAAGAGTTCACACAGCCAGAGACCTTTGGAGATGAATAAGGAAAATACACCCCCCACCTCCCCCTGGAGAGCTTCATGAAACAAGAAGCCTGGAGAGAAAGCTAGCAGATGTCACCATGTTCGCCACTATGCCTTTCCAGTTGAGGGAGAAACCCTGGACTTCATCAGCCTTTCTCAATAAAGGTAACCTCTTGTTGGTGTTTTAGTTTGGACATTTTTATAGACTTGCTTTAATTTGGACATTTTCATGGCTTTAGAACTGTAAACTTGCAACTTAATAAATTCTCCCTGTTAAAAGCCATTCTGCTTCTGGTACATTGCATTCCAGCAGCTAGCAAACTAGAACACAAGAAAAACTAGTATTCTTTTAAAATGGATCTGTTTTGCCATGGACGTTATGGACTCACATTTGGGAAACCACTCAATGAGATCTCTGTCGGTGAGCTAACTTTATTTTTGTTTTTGTTTTTGAGTAGAGAGGTTAACCTGAAAACATATGTAGAGGAAGAACTGTTTACCATTAGTCAGTCTACCTAGATTCTTCCCTTAGCTTTGGCTATATTTTCAGTATGATCATGATTAAATCACTCAACTATCAGATTTAATTCCTTAAAATGCTATATGCAGTCTCATTTACCCTATAGGAATGACATAAACATTCATTGCTTTCAACATGTATTTGTTAGTCACCTAATCAGCACTGCCAACCTGTACGCCAAAATGCTCTGAAATGTATTAATATTGATCAGATATTGAGGAGGACTGGCTAGATTGAGGGAGTTTGGGATGAATCCTGACAAATGCATAGGTGCTCAGAAGGCTTGGAAGTATCATCATTTATAGGCAGAAGGAAGAGGAATCTATCAGTTGTCTGGTGTATAGGGCTGGGGACTGAAATAAAGCTGGGAAGTAGGCAAGGGCAGAGCATGGACATTCAATGGGCTAACAGCCTAAGTATCTTGTGGGCAATGAGGAACTACTGCAGGGCTTTATGCAGGGAGATAAGTGGATCAATTGGCAAGACTCAAGACAGGGCTGGCTTGACACAAGGTCTGTGAGGGCAGGGTCGGTGGTGTTTCACTCATGCTGCGTCCTCGCACACAATGACAATAACACCACTAATATTTATTGAGGACTTGCAAGTTCTAGGTGCTAGGATAAGCATTTCACATTTACTCTTCGCAGCAGCCCTTTGAGTAAATACCATTGCTACTTCCTTTTATAAGTGAGGACACTGATTTTTGAGATTCAGAGGCCAAGTGCATCACCATTGATCCACACTGCCCATGTGAGCAAAAGCAGGAGCTCAGTAAAAAT